>CM066031.1:112982532-113170859 GCA_033557465.1 Ichthyophis bannanicus | reverse complement strand
GCATCGCCCAGGCCCAAAGAACGCCATAATCTGGAACCGAACGGTCGCTATGTAACTCCCCTACCGGAAGGGAGGCCACATAGTGCGCTACTTGCATATACGCAAAGAAATGGTGAGGCCGGCAATTCAAACTCGCGCGAGAGCACCGGGAAGGGTTTAGGCTTCCCCGTCAAGTCCACCACATGTCCCACACTATGGATCCCTCTCTCCCCAAAGATGGAAGATAACTGTCTCAGTTCCCGGGGTAAAAATTGGCATTCCCCCGAAGGGGTAGCCAGCTCGACACCTTCCAGTTACGGCCCCAATAAGCATTCAACTGTCGCCAGGTCTTACACACCGGAAGCAGCAACACACTCTCAGCCAAGTGAGTAGCCCCACTGGCTAACCTCAAGGTGCAAGTGGGCCCGCAGGGAATGGGGAGCCACAAACGCCTCCTCCAGGGCCGTGGGCGTATAAAGGTCAGTGTCACCTAGCCAATCTCCCAAATGGCGCGCTTGGCAGGCCAATGCATAAGCACCAAGATCCGGAAGCCCCCACCCCCCATTCCGCATCCTCCCCACCAACCGACCATAGGGGACACAAGCTCGCATTCCCCCCCCCCCCAGAGAAGGCCTCGAAATTCCGCCTCAAAGCGCCGGACATCCCGCCGGAGAAGCCAAACAGGGAGAGTCTGCAGTCAATACAAGATCCTACGCGGCAAGAGCACCATTTAATCGCCGCAATCCTTCCCAGTAGGGACAGGGGGAGAGTGCTGCCAGGCCTGCAACTGGGTTCTCACCTTGGTCAGCATTCGCTGCAGATTGCACCCATACAATCGACCCGGATGACAAGGCAACACAATCCCCAAATATATAAATTGGTTTCTCAGCCCATTTAAGAGGGAACACCCCCGGCCAACCACTTACGCAGGCTCCCCAACACATCCAGGGCTTCGGATTTAACCCTATTAATATGTTAGCCCCGCAAATTGCCCAAACGTTCAGAACTCTCCTAAGAGAAGCGGCAAGGAAGCCATAGGCCAGAGTAAATGTACCAACAGGTCATCGGCAAAAGCAGGTATTTTGAATTCTTGAGCGCCTATTCTAACCCCCATTATGGAACGCATTCCCGCCACTCTCCGCAGGAGGGGATCCAAAGACAAGACGAAAAGAAGAGGAGAGAGAGGGCAGCCCTGACGGGTCCCCCGTTGCAACACAAAATTCTCGGATACCACTCCATTGCAAAGTATCGCCGCCATCGGATCGGCATACAGGCTCGCAACCATACTACAAAATAAGGGCCCGATACCATAGCAAGGAAGAATATACTTCAGATAGTGCCAGTCCACCTGATCGAAGGCTTTTTCCGCGTCGAAACTGACAAGCAGTGAGGATAACGTCTATGCCGGACCACTCTAAGGATGCCACAATTTTGCGCAGATTACGAACAGCATACGCCCCTTTACAAATCCAACTTGAGGAGTCATGCACCAACAGCCCTAAAAACTCCGCCAAGCGATCTGCTAAAATTTTGGCCATCAGTTTAAGGTCAAAGTTAAGCAGGGAGATAGGACGATACGAGGCCGCAGAGAGGGGGTCCTTCGCCGGTTTAGGGACTAAGGACAATATGGGCATGATTAGCCCCCCACCGAAAATAACCCTGTTGGGCCCTCCCGATTATGCACTGTGGCTAGCGTTGGGGAAATCAGTTCGTTAAGAATTTTGTAGAATTCGGCACCAAGACTGTCAGATCCCGGGGATTTATAACAGCTGGCCTTAGAAATAGCCCCCTGCAGCTCTGCTGCCGTTATGGGCCGGTCCAACTGCGCTCTTTGCTCTGTGGACAGGCGCGGCAAGTCCAAGGCCCCCACATACTCCTCCATCTGCGCGGGGGAGGGCGGCTCCACTGTATAGAGGCTCTGGAAGAAGGACCGAAAAACCCGCACTATCTCCGGGTTCTCCCGATGTAACACCCCCGAGTCATCCCGCAAACCCGGCACCAATTTGGAGCCCCTGGGTCCCCGAAGGCATCTGGCCAATAATTTCCCGGGCTTATCCCCATAACGGTAAAGTTGATAACGGTAGTTTAAACACAGATTTCTTCGCCCGTTGATGTAAGAGTTCATTTAATTCCGTTTGAGATTCCCACAGCTGCTTTCTAAGCCCTGCCGACGGGTTTTGAGCCCCTCGATGCCGCAGCCTCGTCACCAACTTTTCTAAACCAATAATACGTTCGGCCCTCAGTCTCCTCTTCCGAGCAAGAAACCCTATAATGTCCCCCGCAGGACCACCTTCGCAGGTCCCAGAGCAATTCGGGGTCATCCTGCTGGCCCCTATGAACATCTGCGAATTCCTGCCATCGTTGCTGAAGAAAGGAACGGAACTGCGCATCCCTATATAATTCGAGTGGGAATCGCCATGTCGAGAACCGGGGGGCGTTCCCATTCCAATGGACATCGAGCCAGACAAACGCATGGTCAGATATCTCCATCGGCCCTATCTGAGCATCCACCACTTTGACAAACAAACCAATAGAAATCAACAGGTAATCTATACGGGCACTAGTACCATGAGCCCGGGATATATGCGTATAATCCCGCTCGACCGGGTGTAATAGTCGCCAAGGGTCCACCAACCCCAGCCGGGAACATAAACGTCGCATTGCCCGAACCGTCGCGATTCTGTCTCTCTGCTCCCCCCCCCTTAGAAGTATCAAGATCTACATCCATGACCCCATTAAAATCTCCCCCCAAGATCAAGGGGGACTCCTGCATTGTCTCGAGTTTGGAGGCAAGCCGGGCGTAAAGGGGCAAGTCGAGCACATTAGGACAATAGAGATTGCCAAGGATAACAGGCCTCCCCTCAAGAACTCCCTGCACCAAAATAAATCTGCCTGTCGGGTCAACAAAGTCCCGGACAACCTCCAGCCTCACCCGTTTATGAATCAGAAGCACTACACCCCCCTTCTTCCCCTGAGCTGGGGCCCCCCAGACCTGTCCCACCCACTTCCCGGCATAATTTACGGAGCTCCTCGGCAGTCTGGTGGGTTTCCTGAAGCATGGCGATGTCCGCCTTCTGTCTTGCTAGGGCCTGCAAGATTTTGGCCCTTTTAATGGGGCTGCCCAAACCACAAACATTCCAAGAAATTATCTTAAGTGGCATGTAATACAAAAATAGGCCTACTATAATACAGCACCAACCATATCTGATACAGGGAAAGCACCCCCCCCAGCCCGGGGTCCTCCCCCCTTCCCCACAAAGAAATTCCCTCTTGTCATTCACTCCTCCACTGGTCCCCGAAGGCACTGCTCCCCTCCTACTCTTCCTCTCCCTCCCTCCCTCTCCCCCCCACCTTCCCCTCCCCCCCATCCCTCCCCCCCCTCCCCCGCCCTCCACCCCCCTCCCCTCTCCATCCCCCTAACTCTACTAACATCCGCCTCTCTCCTACTCGGTGACTTCTAGATGCGTGTGGTACCACCCCGCCCCTCCCTTATACCGGCTCAGCTACGAGCAACGTAGGCTGGGAGAGCCAACCCACCCCGATCCACCATCCCCACCACGAACCCTGGCCCTCCCCTCTCCCTCCATACCATTCCACTCCAACAGCCCGAAACTCCCCTCTCTCCCCCCACACATAAAAATTAACCAACAAGAAAAACATTATAACAGCTTTACCAATCCCCTTACCACCCCCACCCACCACATGAATACCGCCACCAACCACCCGCTTCTCCACAGTCCAAAGCAGCATACACCAAAAAGTTCGTCGATTCCAGTCTGTCCTCCACTGGACCTCAGGTCTCAGCCGCCGCGGTCGCCTTACGCCGTATCTCCTCCACATAAGGTGTGGCCGCCGTCGCGGAGTCAAAGGACCGGCGAGTCCCCTCATGAGTGAAGATCAGCCGGGCAGGGTACTGCACCATGAATCTGATGTTGTTATCTATCAAAATCTGGCACAAAGGTCCATACTCTCGTTGTCGCTGCCCCAGGGCCGCCGAATAATCCTGAACAATACGCAGCTTAACATTGTCCTTTTGGACTACTCCTCTCTTTCGCGCTGCTCGCAAAAACTGCTTCCTTTTGCTGGAATCGCAGGAACCGCGCCAGGACCACCCTGGGTCGGCCATCGCTGGCTCTCCTAGGCCCAACCCGGTGTGCTCTCCTCTATTTGCACTAGGGTGCCCTCAGGGTCATTCTCCAAAAGTTGTTTCACCAGCTCTTCCAAATAAGATTGTAAGTCTCTGTCCTCTATGGCATCCGGGATCCCCAGAAATCGCAGATTGTTACGTCTAGACCTGTTCTCCAGGTCCTCCAACTTGGCCTCCTGACCCTGAATTAGATTTTTCATACGGGCCATCTCCTGTTGCAGTTCCAGCACGTGCTCCTCCGTCCGCTCGATCCGGCCCTCTGCTTCCTGCATTCGACTCCCCAGGGCCCCAACAGAAGTTTGGAGGAGATCCATTCGGCCCCGCAGGTCCTCAAATTGTGCGGACAGCGCCCCCGCCACGGCCACAGAGATTTCACATCCACCATCCCGGCCTTAAGCTCCCCCTTCAGCGGCGATGACTGCTCCCCCCCTCTAGACGGCAGAGGGGTCTTCTCCTTTTCCACACGGCGGCCTCCTTTTGCCGCCATGCCCGAGCTGCGTCGATCCGCAGGGGTCATGTCCCCCATCCCCCCACTCACTGTAGGTCACAGCAGTGTAGTTGCCTCCCACGTAAGTACGTGGTTCCGATGCCTCGGGGGGGGGGCAAGGCCTTCTCCGTCTCCGGTCCGCCGGCTCACTTCGGTTCCCCGACAGCTACAGGGGGCCCTACGCCAGGCTGCGCAGCCCCTGAGGCTCTCCCAGGGCCAGCGAACTGGCAATGACCCTGCCCAGGCTCAACAGGGGGGGTTCCAGCCACCCCCAATGGAATCAGGGCCCACGGCCCTCCTGGAGCGCAAATAAATAGCTGGGGGAGCTAGCGGGAGCGATGGGGCTCGATCGGGGGGGGGGGGCCCGCCGCCGCGGAACGCGGCTCTAAAATCCGGCCACACATCGCTGCTTACCGGGGCTTCTCACAGCGTGGCGTGGTATTCAGCGCAGCTCCTGGTCTTCCGCTGCAGCCACCGGATCCAGGCCGCGGCCGCTGTTCAGCCCGGGGGAGAGAGGGGAAGGCCCGGAATCGCCAGCTCACATGGCGATCCTATCGGGGACGCGGTGGGGAGGCTCGGAGCCCCAAACCCAGCTCGCACATCTCATTTTTTATTGCCGGAGGGGTGAGGAGGCCCAGAGCTCGAGCAGCGTGCGACCGCTCGTGCTCACCGCATCACCGGAAGTCTAAACCTGTTAAAACTTATACTTACCATACTCTAATATTATCCTCGAGATTGTGATGTTATAGCAGTACCGATATTGCTAAACAGTTGATTGTTATAGATTTCTATAATAAATAAGCAACAGGGTCTCAGATTATCATGGGGCTTTAATTCAGACTCCAGCGTGTCCAATATATTTGCACCCTCTAACATCAATGACCCTTTCTTATGTCGCTTTAAACTGTTTTCTGACTCAATCAACCAGTTTACTTAAATTGAAATGTAAAGCAGTGCTTAACTTTGACATGTTGTACCCAATGCCATACTTCAGCGCCTTGTCTGCATTTCACTATGGTGAAGTTTCTTCAGGGGGTTTCTTTTGAAAGCACTGGTAACAAAATGAAAAAATCTAACTTGTTAATCGCAATCTCTTCATTCTCTACTTAAACATCTCGATCTAAATTTGTGCATTATAACATAAATCACTAGACAGTTAACGTTGCTAAAATCCTTTGCCTTAATTATATGCGTGGTTGATTCTTTGTTGCAAATTTTCTATGAGCCCATCGGCTTCTCAAAGCAACGACGCACTTACGGATTAGCTATCACCAGTGCCACCTTTATAGCACTGATCACTTGGAACTATTCAACAATGCTAAAATCCTTTGCCTCAGTTGTATATATAGTTGATTCTTTGTTGCAAACTTTCTATGAGCCTGTCGGCTTCTCCAACCAACGCCGCGCATGCGTGCTGGCTACCAACAGTGCCTCTTTTATAGCATTGATCCCTGCGAACTATTCAGCTGTATTTAATTCATTAATTTGTCTAAATTTAACTTAAATTTACTTCCTATCTGTTGTCTCTTATATACATACACTCCAGTCTATTTGGGCATTTAAGCCAGCAGGAGTGACTGACTGCAAATTATAAATCCATCATTGTTCGCGGATCAGTAGAGTCTGATCTTGTGATTTGCCATTACAGCCTGCAACAATTTGATCTAAACAAAAACAACGTAGCTCTTCAAATTTGTGGCTATACTCCAAACAATGATTCACTAAAGGTGCTTCTATTTTCTTTGCGACCTTTACTAAATCAACAAGCAGAAATTATTAATGGACATAAAAAATGTGGTGACTGTAAAATCTGTGACATCACCTTGGAAATTGCCCAATTTCAACATCATGAAATAACATATCAATTGAAAAATAGAACATCATGCGGATCTAGTTTTGTAGTCTATTGCATTCAATGCCCGTGCTCTTTAATATATGTTGGTAAAACGATACGCCCTTTTAGAGTGCGAATGAACGAACATCGAAGCAGGTTGAACTGGAAGACTCTACTGATCCGCAAACAACGATGGATTTATAATTTGCAGTCAGTCACTCTGGCTGGCTTAAATGTCCAAATAGACTGGAGTGTATGTATATAAGGGACAACAGACAGGAAGTAAATTTAAGTTAAATTTAGACAAATGAATGAATTAAATACAGCTGAATAGTTCGCAGGGATCAATGCTATAAAAGAGGCACTGTTGGTAGCCAGCACGCATGCGCGACGTTGGTTGGAGAAGCCGACAGGCTCATAGAAAGTTTGCAACAAAGAATCAACTATATATACAACTGAGGCAAAGGATTTTAGCATTGTTGAATAGTTTGAAGTGGTCAATGCTATAAAGGTGGCACTGGTGAGAGCTAATCCATAAGTGCATCATTGCTTTGAGAAGCCGATGGGCTCATAGAAAATTTGCAACAAAGAATCAACCACGCATATAATTGAGGTAAAGAATTTTAGCAACATTAACTGTCTAGTGATTTATGTTATAATACACAAATTTAGATTTTTAAGTAGAGAATGAAGAGATTGCGATTAACAAGTTAGGTTTTTTCATTTTGTTACCAGTGCTTTCAAACGAAACCCCCTGAACAAACTTCACCATAGTGAAACGCAAACAAGGCGCTGAAGTATGGCGTTGGGTACAACATATCAAGGTTAAGCACTGCTTTACATTTAAATTTAAGCAAACTGGTTGACTGAGTCAGAACACAGTTTAAGCAACATAAGAAAGGGTCATTGATGTTAGAGGGTGCAAATATATTGGACACGCTGGAGTCTGAATTAAAGCTCCATGATATGAGACCCTGTTGCTTATTTATTGTAACAATCAACTGCTCTTTGGTAAAGACAAGAGAGCTGCCTGAGACGGACAGAAAAGCCATTATCACCAAACATCAAATTTCAAAGGAGTACAAGGCCAACTCCAAAGACCTTCAGATTCCTGTGTCTACAGTTCACAATGCTATTAAGAGGTTTTCTGCTAATGGAACTGTCAAGAACCTCCCAGGATATGTGGGAAGAGGAAAAGAAGTCTTAGAAGGTTAGTGCGAACTGTTGGAAAAAAACCACATAGAAAATCCAAAGGGCTTAAGGCTGACCTGGAGAAATCTAGAGTGGTGGTTTCAACCCACACCATGAGCTATGCCCTAAACAAAGATGGATTTCATGGGCGAAGGCCAAGGAGGACTCCACTACTCAAAGACAGACATAGAAAGGCATGCCTGATGTTTGCCCAAACCCACCTTGAGAAACCTTCTGGATAAAATGTTCTGTAGACAGATGAAACCAAAACTTGCACTCTTTCGCAGTGCAGACCAGCGATACATTTACAAGCATAGAAATGAGGCATAAAGGAACAAAACACCCGTCCTACAGTTAAAGATGGTGGAGGTTCCATAATGTTGTGGGGCTGTTTTGCTGCCTCAGGAACTGGAGGCCTGGAACATACTAAAAGAATCATGAAGTCAGAGAATCTTTGAAAAGAGCTGAAATCTACCATTGGTAAAAGGAATCCAGACGAAGAGTGGGAGAAACTACCAGAAGACAGATGTACAAAACGTATAGATGGCTTCAAGAAATGTTTGGAGGCTGTCATCTCTGCCAAGGGTTGTGCAAGCAAATATTAGTGAAGGGTGCCATTAATCCTGTCCAGGTAATATTTTGTTTTCTTTTTTCTCAAAAATTACTACATCTGAGTTGCACAGACATCTTTTTTTGTTGTACATCTTTGCACATACTATTAACATATTATGATGATATTCAGTTGGAATATTTCCAATTATTTCTCAAGATATTGTACACAACATACCTAAAATGCAAAAGTGACAATAATGTTGACCACAACTGTATGTTTAGTTTAAGTTGCTGAATAGCAAAGGGAGCCGATACCATGTACTAAGGGGGTTATTATGTGCCACTAATAGCGGGGATGGATGGCCCGACGGGACATCCATCCCCACTACTCCTGCCGGCTCTTGCCCCCGACTAACTTCCCCACCGATTGTGCGGGGAATCGGCAGCCTGGGGGTGAAGTCTGGGCAGGCAGTGAGCAGTTTGCTGGCCCTGGATGTACAGGACCAGTTCTAATGTCAGCCCTGTATGTCCAGGGCCAGCGACATGTGCAGGGAAGTTATTCCACCTCCGAGGCAGAATACTTCACTGGACGTGTCTTAATTTTAATGCAGGGCGCGAATGGGGCAGGAGGGGCCAGGGGACATTCCCTGAAGCCCGACCCTGGCCTTAGGATACCAGATCGGGGGTCGCATTGCAGGGAATAAACCCTTTTTTCAGGAGCCTTGACTGAGTTAGCTGGGAGCAGTCTTGCACGTGCAGGCTGGACTGAATCGCAGTCCCAGCCTACACATGCAGGACTGTTCGCGATTCTGATCCTGTGGGGCTAGACATGCCTCCTGGGATCAGAATCGCGATCCCCTCTGTGCGTCCGGTTCAGACTGGGCATACAGAGGGGATCTACATGTGGGACGGAATCGGGCCCTAAGTATTTTCAGCAGCGTTGATTACACCTATAGTAATGCTGAATATAGCTATTAATTTAAACACTGCTCCTGGCATTTATGGAAAATCATTTTTATTAACATTTTTCACATACTGGTCAGGACTTCCCTGACTGATCAAACCATTACATAGCCAACAACATCGGTACCACAACAATAAGAATATAACAGTGTCAATATCTTTGCACCATCTGTCACAGTCACCAAATTACCCACCAATTCAAGGCCAGGCCTAAACCAGCCTACAAATCTACATGCTCGCCCCCCTCCCTAACCTAATAGTCTCATGCAGCCTTGATTGCTCCATACAGTGCTCATCCCCTTATGGCCGGAGGAGGCTCCACTTCATGGAGAATCCACAGGCTGAAACCCACATCCTATGAGAACTGTACATTCATCCGTCCCTGCCTATCTCCCCCTTCCCCATGCTCCGTATCTGCCCACCCCTCCCCCCCTGCCTCTCCCCTAGCCCCCAGCAGGACCCCCTCCCCAATATAGCAAGTCTACCTACGAAGCAGCCTTCACCCCCCCTCCCTATGCACTCTGCACCTAGTCCCACCTCCTCCTTAACTTCCCCCGACTCTTCAAAAAGCGGGGCCCATATGTCACCAAATTTAGCCATCCGCGTTGCGCCCAGCATCGCGCCGTGTAGTGCTCCATCATCATTAGGAGCCGCATTCTTCTCTCCCACTCCTGTACATTGGGTTCCAGGGGCTCCACCCAGTGCCTCAGAATCGTCTGTTTAGCTACCAAAAAACCCTTCTCACATAGCTGGCGTTTACTCCCTCCTAAAATTGTCTTTTCCTCATATGATCCAAAAAGGCACCATTCCAGGCCTATCTTCACTAGTTGACCTATCCACCCCCTTAGCCTCTCAGCAACTTCCAACCAAAATCTTTGAATGACGGAACATAGCCAAAACCTATGCGCCAATGTACCTTTCTCCACCCCACAAAGTCTACAAATATCCGTCAAGGACATCCCCGCCTTGGCCGCCCAAACATCATGCACATACCCTCGCCACAAAAACTTATACTGAACTTCCTGCATCTGCACCGATTCAGACACTGTTGCAAGCTGCCGAAACGCTATATGCAAGCACTCCACCATCGCAGCCGTTATCAGCTCGGCCTGCCATCTCCTCGTTAACACTTCCAACCCTGGCCTATCTACGTCCCCGTCCAGTTCCTCCCGCAGGCCTTGGACAGTAACTTTCCCTTGAAGGGCCTGAAAAAAGTCCACCATCCCTCTAACTCCCCAAAGCAATCCCCTGGCCTCCTTATGCTGCAACCCCTGCGCATAATGTCTCACCTGCAAGTAAAAATAAAAATCCTGCGGTCTCAGCTGATACCTTCCCTGTAGGGACTGATAGGAATCCAGTTCCGCCCTTCGCTCCATCTGCAGGTGGCCCAAATACTGGACCCCATTCTTCGCCCACTGTTGGGCCACTGCCCCCTGGAGCCCTGGCTGGAAGTCTCCATTACCCCGTAGCAGAAGACCATCGGTACATTTCCAGTTTAATCCCCTACGCTGACATATCAACCTCCACGCTTGCCGGATCGCCTCTAGATACTTTGAGCGTCTCCACGCTTCCGGCAACTCTCTGCTAGGTTTATGTAGCCAATACATTCTATGAAACGGCTCAGACAGGTGATCCACCAACTCAATTGGGACCACCCCCGCTGTCCCCTCTACCAAGTCTCTAAGAGGTCGCATTAGGCTTGTTAAATTGTATTCCCGCAGAGATACTAGCCCCGCTCCCCCTTCTCGCATAGGCCTTAATAAGGTCGAAAGTGCTATACGCGCCTTCTTCCCCTTCCATAAAAATTTTGATAATTCCTTTCCAAAATCTTTAAGTCCTTCCGTAATAACCATATGGGGGCATTTCTAAACAAATAAATCCACTTCGGTAACTCGACCATCTTAAAAAGGGCTATCCGCCCCTTCAAAGATACAGGTAACTCCCTCCACCCCTGAAGCCTAGCTATTGTTCTATTCAGCATCGGAGACACATTTGCTGCATACAGCTGGCCCGGATCCTCGGGAAGCTGTATACCGAGGTAGCAGACAGATCCGCTAGCCCATACTAGCGGAAAAGTACCCCTCCACCCAGCCCGCACCCTTCCTCCGATGTCTAGCCCCATCGATTTCGCCCGGTTCACCTTCAACCCCGAGAACTCTCCAAACTGCTCTATCACCGACAAGGCCACCTCTAGGGAACTCTGCGGGTCCGTCAGACACAATAACAAATCATCCGCAAATGCGCTCACTTTCACCCCTCCCTTTGGCCAGTCAACCCCCCTAATCCCCTCAACTCGCAATAAGGTTCGTAGCAAAGGCTCCAACTGAAGAATGAATAACAGGGGCGACAGCAGGCAACCCTGCCTTGTCCCCCTCCGCAACTCAAAAGATTCTGAACGCTGACCCCCCATAACGATAAAAGCTAAGGGTGCCCTATATAGCGCTTGAATCCAATTCACAAAAGCCCCTTCAAATCCAAACCTTCCAAAAACCTCGAACATATATGCCCAAGAAACCCTATCAAAGGCTTTCTCTGCATCTAAGCTCACCACGAGCAGGAGCACTGCTCTTTGCATACACATCTCTGCCCCCAAAAGAATCTTACTGATGTTATAGAAGGCATCCCTACCCTTGACAAAGCCTTTCTGACAGGGGCTGATCAACCCTGGAAGAATCACCTGTAGTCGTTTCGCTAAGACCCCTGCCAAAATTTTCATATCATAGTTGATCAATGAAATCGGCCGATACGAAGCCGGCTCTTCTGCATCTTTCCCGGCCTTATGTATCATTGTAAATCGAGGCCGTCCGCATATCTCTAGGGAATCCTCCCACGCCTAGCACCTCACTATACACGGCTGCTAAGGACGGTATCACCCTCAACTCTACCATCTTGTAATATTCGGCTCTAAAACCGTCTGGGCCTGGAGCCTTATGCAGCTTCCCCTCCCTAATCACCCTCTGGATTTCCACTCCCTCTATTGGCTTATTTAATTCCTCACGCTCCGCACTAGAGATCCGCGGAAGCACTACTCTATCCAAAAATGCTTTCTCTTTCTCTCTGTTTTCTGATTCCGGAGTGTACAGCTCTGCATAGAACTGTCGGAAAACCTCCGCTACTCTCCTGCCGTCCGAGTGCCGGACCCCTGCTCTGTCACGAATGGTTGTTATCACCTTAGTACCCCCCGGCTCCTTAACCAGACGTCCTAATAGACTACCAGTTTTATTTCCGTATCTAAAAAATTGATGCCGATAATACTGCATACTATATACTGCCAGCTCCTGTAAGAGGCCATTCAACTTTTGTTGGACCTCCAGATATTCCCATGGTGGCCTCTTCCTACGTCCCCCTATAGATATCTGCTTTAGCCGTTGCATCTCCTGCGCTAGTCGCAACACCTCTTCATTAAGCCTCCGTTTCTCCTACGCAATGTACGCTATAATAGACCCTCTCATTACCGCCTTCCCAGCCTCCCAACATACAATGGCCGAACTTACACTAGACTCATTAAATTCCAAGTACTCGTCCCATTTTTGCTCCAAGTACTTTTGAAACTCAGTATTCTTCCACATTTGTCTAGGGAAGGCCCACCGAAACTCCCCCCTATCTCCCGCTCTCCAATCCATCCTTACCATCGCGTGGTCAGAAACCACTATTGGCTCAATCTCTGCATTGATCACTCTTCCAAACTCTCTTTGGGCTATTAGAATATAGTCGATTCTGGACCACGTGTGGTGCACCCTCGACAAGTGCATGAAGTCCTTCCCCCCCCCCCCCCCCCCGTGTAAGGTTCTCCAAATATCTACTAAACCCCCGGCCTGACATAAGTAGCTTACTCCTTTCTTGTTCCAGCCACCCCTCTCCGATCCACTAGATCTATCCAATTCCGGGTCATGAGGGCAATTAAAGTCCCCCGCCACAATTGTGGGTATCCGTGGCGCATTGCCCACTTTCTGATTAATCATTTGGAAAAACCGATGTTCATATACATTCGGGGCATACACATTCCCTAGAAATATTTCCTCCCCATTTAACTTTAAATGCACAAACAAATATCTTCCCGAGGGGTCCAAATCTTCCCGCATCACCTCTACCCGAATCTCTTTACTGACCAAAATTGCCACCCCTCTCCTCCGACCTCCCGAGGAAGCTGCCAGCACATGCCCCACCCAATCCCTTTTTAATTTAGTATGCTCCTTTGCACTTAGATGCGTTTCTTGTAACAACGCAACTTGTGCCTTGCCTTTGCGCAAAGCCTGGAGGATCTTTGTTCGCTTTACTGGTGACTTAATTCCTCCTACATTCCAAGTTATGAATCGCATATCCTGTCTCATTGGATCCCACCTTCAAAGGATGATGTGCCAGACTAGTCTTCCATTGTCCTGCCCGGGGTTGCTCAGCCTCAACTCCCAGGCCACTCTTTAAACCAACTAGGCTGCGTCTCCATTTCTTGAAGCAATAATACTCTCTGTCCACATACAATTTTATGTCCTGTACTCCCCTCCACCCCCCTGCCCCCTTCCCCCCTGCCCCCTTCCGTTGCTCCGCCCTCCCCCCTCCTCCTCCCCCCTCCCCCTCCCCTCCCCTCCACTCCTCTCCTCCTTCCCTTCCACCCCTCCTCCCCACGTAAAAAATCCTTCATCCGACCCTCAGCCACCGTGGCTGATCCTCGAGTCCCTACCGTGCACTGCAGGGCTACCCCGATCTCCCCTCCACAGTCCCCCCCCTCCCACCACATCATACCTCTCTCAGAACACCAACAGAAACAGAATAAGACAAAACCAAATAAAACAAAACAAAAGTATGGCGCCAAAGCGGCAGAGCTTTGAATTCATATATGCTACTTCACATATATTAGCCCCGCCCCTTCATACATACCTAACTAGCATTGTTAACTCTGCAACTTTATACATTCTGTAAATGTCGCCCTGTACCATGCCTCTAACAGTAAACAACACAAAACTAGTTCAAAACAGAAACAGGGAGTATAGGCAAGAAACACAGTCCATACATATATGTTATGTGCACATATATGTACGCCTTATGCTCGCGCTTGACGCGCCTGATTCCACAAACACGGTATATCCTGTAACCACCCACCTGCTCTATGCCACTGATAAAAAAACATCCCAGATCAAAACAGATCAGAAGCAGGGAGCGTGGGCAAAGAAAAAAACTCAGTCCATTCATATATGTTAAATACACATGTAGTCACTCCTTGCGCTCGTGCTTGATGCGCCTGGTTAGCTCAGTAATACTTTCCTCCACTCCGGCTTTCTGAGGACACGCCGATGTCCAACAACTCTCACGGCCCAGAGTCCGAACTTACTCCCTCCGCCTGCTCCTGCGTAGTTTTGTCCAACTCAGCCAGAAAAGCTTTTGCCGCCCCTGGCGATTCGAAGACAAAGTTCTTCCCCTTGCTAAATACACGCAGAGTGGCTGGGAACGCCAACGTAAAGCGGACCCCCTTTTGAAATAGTGTCGCACAAACTGGTGTAAATTCCTTCCGTTTCGCTCTTACCAAAGCCGAATAATCCTGAAATAACAACAGCTTAGTATTATCCAAAATCAGCTCTCTCTTCTGACGATAGGCTTGTAGTAACTTCTTCTTCAAGATTCGCGCTATCACCACTCTTGGCCATTGTCTGTTGATCAATTTCCCGCCCATGCGGTCGGCCCGCTCCACCTTTAGCTCCCCCACCAAAGAGTCTAGTCCCAGGGCCTGTGGGAGCCATTGCTCTATCAGGGGCAACAGTTTGTGATCCACAGTCGTCTCCGGAATTCCAACCAATCTTATGTTGTTTCTACGGGATCGATTTTCTAAATCCTCGAGCTTGTTTTGCAAGGCCTCTATATTTGCTCGCAACCCGTCATGTTCTCTCGTTTCTTTGCCCTCATCGTCTTCTATCGCCGCCACTCTGTGTTCTAGTTCCTCAATCCGTTGACTCATCTCTGCCTTTGAGGTGCTCATATTTTCCAACTTGGACAATATCTGATCAAACTTAGGGTCTAAATGTCTCACCACCTCGTTCGCCACACCTTCAAAAGCTGTGTCCCCAGTTTCCTTACTTGGCGAGGTCGGCTGCCCCGTCGCCGGTGTTCCAGGCCTCAGCGGCTCTTCTTTCTCTCTTTCCTTACGAGCCGGCGGTGGCATTTTTCT
The DNA here is from genome assembly GCA_033557465.1 of Ichthyophis bannanicus. NCBI lineage: Eukaryota > Metazoa > Chordata > Amphibia > Gymnophiona > Ichthyophiidae > Ichthyophis > Ichthyophis bannanicus. Next base: position 113,155,549 of record CM066031.1, on the reverse strand, counting down.
TTGTATTTCACCCCAAGTTCTTTTCTCTGATGTGAGAGGTATCCTCCGTGTCTCCTTCAACCTTAATCCCCCCCGATAAACAAATAGATGTTTACCAAAATACTTTGAGGCAGCCCCGGAGCGAGCGGAGACACGTCTTCACCCACTCATTTTTCACGTGGACTCCTCCCTGGCATTTAAATTAAAATGCTGATCAAGGTGGTGAACTGGATCAGAAATCGGTTGACTGACAGAGGACAGAAGGTGATGGTAAATGGAACTCACTCGGATGAAAGGAAGGTGATTAGCAGTGTGCCCCAGGGTTCATAGATCCTTTGTTGCGTTAAGTTTTCCAAGTGTTTGTAGTGATCTATTTAATCCTCGAAATATAAATAAAGTAAAAAAAAATAAAAACATGATCTGACAATAAACCAAAAGATTTTTTCCATGCAGAGGTGCCAAGTCTCACTTGTAAGGAGTGTGTTCCCCTCATTTGAAGGCTTTCTCACTCTCACACTCTTTGGGCCCCTTCCCTCAAGCATTAGAGCCTCAGTACCAGTGCTCTGATCCTGACCTCTGCTTTCATAGGAGACAAGCCCAAGATAAGAAAAATCAAACAGGCCAGCCAGTGGGAAGAAATCTGAGCCCAGCTTCCTGTGTACTGCCTCCCCAGTGCCAGTCCAGGTGCTGTGAAACCTCGGTACATAATTTTAGCCACTGAGTGGAGAACAATTTTCAGCCCAGAGAATTTACCCCTATTGCCTCCCCTATGACTATATCCTTTCAGAGGCTCCAAAGACCACAAAATATTTTATTTTGTTTTTTTGTTTTCATTTGGAAAGCAATATTACATTAAAATCTTTCTAGATTTATACCATGGATGCATCATTTGAATAAATCTCACTCTTTGGAGTTCACTCTCTGGGATGGTTCAGCCTTGGTATCTCTGCTCATATCAATCAGATATGTACCAAGTGACAAGTGAGAAAGAACGGGATTATACTTTCCTGTGTCAGAGACTGTCAGAATGGGGAACTGGTTCATCTCACATGAGATAACTCTCAGAGTCATGTACCTGACAGGAAAAGACAACGTCCTCGCAGACAAACTGAGTCATGTTCTACAACCACATACTGGAGTGAAGAACCTCTTCCCATCTCCTCTGAACAGGAAAGTTCCCTAACCCTCATCATGCAGCTTCAGAGAACTCTGCTACATCCCTGGTCCTCACAGCCTCGATGTTGAGAGGGTAACTGTCAATTACTGAAGTGCCTGATAATTGGGGTTATTAGCAGATCAGTAAACTGTGTAAATGTCTTTAGAATATCCGGCCCTCCATGTTTGGCAGAGCCTCTTGTAAAGAGGAGTGGCCTAGTGGTTAGGACAAGGTACCTCAGGCCGGAGGGCCAGGGGTTCAAGTCCCACCTGGGGACAGCAATCTCAGGCCAGAGGGACTGGGGCTTCTAGTCCTATGGGCACTCCTTGTGGCCTTGGGAAAGCCACTTAACCCTCCGTTGCCCACCGCTTTGATTGAAGGATAAGGCGGTATAGAAAACTGGTTAAATAAATAAACAAACACTATGAGGCACATTCCGGTTCCCGAACGTCCGCCCGCATAGGCGGGCATAAAACAGACATGCGGGAGATGGACCCGATTCTGCCACCATGGGGCCCGGACGTACCTGCAATGGCAGAATTGGGGACAAAGATGTCTGGGGGAGCTCCGTATTCCTGTGCAGGGGACGTCCCATGGGCTGCCTGTGCACAGCACTCCGGCTGGCATGCTGGTGCATTGGTGTCCCATCGCCATGGCACTGAGACAGTCAGAGCTGCTGAATGCCTGGTCCTAGTGCGGCCCCAGCACACCACTTTCTGACCCTTGGTGGGAGCCCTCAAGGCCAGGGTCAGGCAGCGTGAGCTCTCACACAGCGGCAAGATGGGGCTGGAGGGAGGGGGGGGCCTACAGGAAGTGACTGCCGGATTACCTGGCAATTATTCCCCTCTCGAGGAGGAATATGGCGGGCATCCATCTTCGCACTGAGGGACGTACACAGGCCTGACCTGAATGGTCTCTGTATGTCCCAACACATGGCTCTACTCCTGCTCCGCCCTGGCGCCACCCCCTCCTGCCCACGTCTAGTGCTCCCCACTCTGTACATACGGGGAGCACTGGCACTGGAAAGCATTCTGGGGCTGAGCGCAGGTTGGACGTCCAAACCCACTATTCAGGGTACAGAATGACCTCCTATGGTTATTCTCTTGGTCCTGACTTGATCATGCTTATTCTCCTGGGTTCCATTGAATGGCATCACCTATCTGTGAGGGCTTATATTCTCCATATGTGAGGTTGCTGGTAATTAAATTAGCATTACTCAGCTATACTCTGCAATATCTCCTATTACACAGTATAGTATTTATTATTACTCACCTGGATATGAGTCAGTAACTGCTCTTTCTCCTGACTCCTGGAGATCCCAGACATTCGGCTCTTCCTCTTGTTTAATCTTTGATAATATATCAGAATTGATTCCTTCATAGCCTGTTTTCAGGAATAAACATTAAAAATTAGTTCTATTTCCTTTCTATTAACTGAAAAACAGACAGCAGTAGCTCTTAGGGAGTAGATAATGATGGGGAAGCAGAGAAAGGATCTACTACTGCCGTCCATCATAAATCAGAGGGACCGGGGGGGTCATTATATCTGACTTTAAGTATTTTGGTAATTGAACAAGTCATACATTTTTATAATAAAGAACTTGAATCACTTAAGAAGGAGGAAAGCTGTGATTGTTTCATATTAACCAGATATATTTTCAAGAAACTTCACATTATGAGGTCCCTTAGTATTAAGGTTCATTTAGGAGACTCCAGTGACCGTCTTGCAGGATGACTGCTTAGCCCTTCAACACCTTCTCCCCTCAGAATCATATCCAAGATTTTCCGCACCATCACTGCGAGAGTATGAAATTCTATCAGAATTAAAGATGAGGAGCACTTGCTGATGAAAGGGAAGGTGTGGCCAGGGTTCAAATCTAACCACCCAAACACTCCTTTTGACTTTGGGCAAGTCCCTTTGGGGGGTAATTTTATAACTGCTGACAACAGTGAGAAATGTGTGCTATGCTTTTCAATAGTATCAGTTAAGGGGAAACTCCTTCCTCAGAAACCCCTCCTCAAATAGCGAGTAAACTTAGATATATACAAGCCATACACACATAGCTTTACCCATACACAGGGGGCATAATTATATTCAATGTATATATAATTATGTAGATAGTTGTCCCCAGTTCACACCCAGTTTATCTTCCCTGTTATATGTAAACCTAGATCAGTCATGTATTGGCAGGTATTTGTTGTTCAATGTAAACCGCACTGATGATGAATAGTGCGGTATATAAAAAATGTTAAATAAAATAAATAAATAAAATAATAGTTATGCTTCCTGTTCTGTTCCATGTTGTTATGTATTCTAAAGGCATTTACACGGTTTACTGACGTACTAATAATATTCAAGATAATCAACAACTTATCCCTATCCTTCAGTCAATGATCAAGAAAACACACAGACCAAAACAAGAAGAATATCTAGTAATACCACCTTTGAAATCCCAACAAGCAAGACGAAAGCCAGACAGACAATCTTCTTGCAAAAGAGACTTCTCCATATATACTCCCCCACTATGGAATGAACTGCCCATCACTATACCAGCCATCAATGACCTGACTATAGGAAGGCTATAAAATCTCTTTATAAAATTCAGATTTTCACCAGAGCTAATAAACATACATATAACATCTGCCGGAGACAAAGAAATCCTGGCTTTGCCCCTAGTGGCTCAGCTGATCATGGAATGGTGATTTCATAAGAAGCCTCTAGAATTTTTGCTCTGCCTCCACATCTGCTGGTAGGGGAACACAACTCACTTGTCTGAACTGGTCGAGCAGGATGATCTCGAATGCAGTTTTACAATCTTCCTTTATATTTCAGTAATTTAATTCTGGTTCTTTTTGAGATGGAGAGTGGAAAGAAAGGATCTGGCATGGAGAAAGGACAGAGGAAGGATCTAGTTCTGCCCCAGCATTCCATAGGAAGGGTTTGATTTCTTGGCTGTTTTCATGATATCACAGGAGACCAAAGGGTCTGGCTTCAATGTCTCTCCTAAAGACTGTTGTAACTTTTCTCCAGAACTGCTGGTATAGAAGACAGGCAAGTCATTGCATAAAGAAATTTCATTCCCAAGATTTGTGTAGCATCAGCAGTATAAAAGCTGAAAAGAACAGGAACCAAGATCAGTTCTCGATGAGCACCTTTCTTAAGGATTCCGAGCTGGTGGTGTTCCATTGCCAAAACAGTTTGTGATGATTTTTTTGTATTACTCTTATCATATAGGGATCCTGGAGACAGTTCTACAGCTTTAGGAGCAGCCCACAATGCCAGACAGTGTTATAAGCTGGGGAGAGGTCAATGAACACAGCAGAGCACTTTTCATTGGTCTCAAAGTCTGTCTATTATAACCTTTATGTTGCTCTGCCCATGGTTTTCAGTCCTGCTCCAGAAACTGAAGACCTATTTCTGATTTAAAGGGGGAGACGAAGAAACTTGTAGGACACATAGGATGGCCTTATGATCCCTCAGACTTGGATCTCATCCTGCCATCTTAAGAAAGACAGCAGAGCTGAGACAGATCCTGATCATACTTGTAAGTTCCTGGAGTGGAGGATGTACACAAAAAGATGAAATTAGGCCTTACCTGCTAATTGACTTTCCTTGAGTGAGTCCAGTCCAGTCCCACACCTGTGGGTAGTGTCACCTCACCAGCAGCTTGGAGACTGAGCATGTCACAATCTCTGACATCAGGGCATATATACCAGTGGAACATACGACCAGAGCCAGTATCCTACTGACAAAGCAGACTTATGAAAGTAACAATTACAGAACAAATTTAACTATATATAATAAGCCCTTCCCCCAGACAGGAAAAACAAACTAGCCCCGCCTGAGAGAGAGCGAGATCACTTACTACAGTAGAACATCTACACCTAATGAACAATCCAGACCATACCGAGTTGAGCTGCCAAGGGTTCTTTGCTGTGCCACACTATTCCACACTGCTTCTCCACAGTGTTATCCGGCCACAAAATGAGTTGATATTCTTAGGGACCAGAACCCCTATTGCTGTACTGAAAAAAACTAAACCCAAGGGTGGCACCGGGACTGGACTGGACTCACTCAAGGAACGTGAATTAGCAGGTAAGGCCTAATTTCACCTTCCTTATTGCTCCTCCAGTCAGGTCTTGCAGCTGTGGGATGTACCATAGCAGTACCGCCCCTGGGAGGGACCCACCAGGATGACCTGAAGAACTGCTGATCCAAAACGATTGTTCCCTGTGGCCTGAACATCCAGTCTATAATGTCTGACAAAGATATGCAGGGACAACCAGATTGCCGCCCTACAAATATCCCCTGGCACTACCAACCTCGACTCCGCCCACAAAGTAGCCTGCGCTCCAGTTGAGTGTGCTTGCGACCCACTAGGTAGCTGTTTGTGCTGCAGTAAATACGTCAAAGATATTGCTTCTCGTACCCAATGTGCAATGGAGACTTTTGGAGGCTTTTGAAGCCGCGTCATCCTTACACACTCCCCCATACAAAATAAACAGTCAATCTGACTTCCGAAAAGACTCTGTTCTTTTCAAGTACCTGCATAATACCCATATGACATCCAAACAGTGCAGAAGGGGATCCTTCTCCTTTCCCCCTGCCCCTGAAAACACCAGGAGCGTCACCATCTGATTCCATTGAAACACTGACAGAACTTTAGACAAGAAGGAAGGAAGGACCGGCTGCAGAACCACCTTTTTCTGATCCAACATCGGAAATAGTTCTCTAGAGGATAAGGCCTGCAACTCGGAAATCTGTCTCACAGAGCAGATTGCCACCAAGAACACCGTCTTTATTGTAATATCCTTTAGTGTACATAAACGTAAAGAGTTCAAAAGACGGTTCCGTCAGCACCGACAACACCAAATTAAGGTCCCAAGGAGGCACCATCACTCTTATGGTTGGATGCTCCTGCTTCACTACTCTGAGAAACTAACCATGTTGAGGTGAGCCGCTAGCGAAACCCCCTGGACTCTCCCCCGGTAACAAGAGAAGACTGCCACCTGAACCCTGAGGATGCTGCATGCTAGACCCTTTTCAAAACCTGCCTGCAAGAAAGCTAACACCTCTGGCACTGATGCCGACAGTGACCTACAGTGGCTTTGTGCACACAAGTCCTCAAACACTCTCCACACTCTCATGTAAGCCACCGCCATCGAGCACCATCTGGCTTTCAGTAACATCAATATCACCGGGGTCGAATAACCCCATTGCCACAACTGCGCCCACTCAATAGCCAGGCCGTAAGCAAGAATCAATCCACCTGCAGCATCAGGATGGAGCCCTGAGTCAGCACGTCCGGTCACGACGGCAGCTGCCATGGACCTTCTATTTGCAAGCGCACCAAGTCGGCATACCAAGGGCGGTGAGGCCAATCGTTAACTATCAGCACCACTGGACCCTGATGCATCCCTATCCTCTGTATCATTTGTCCTATTAGCGCCCTGGAAGAAATACATAAAGTAGCCGTCCGACGGCTACCCTTGGACTAGGGCATCTAGCCCCTCCGATATTCGTTCTCTCTTTCTACTGAAAATCCATGGTGCTTTTGCTGATTTGTATTTCGCCATGAGGTCCATAATCGGTTGACCCCACTGTCTGACCAGTCGAGCAAAAACCGCGTCATTGAGCGTCCATTCTCCCGGGTCGATATGTACCCAGCTGAGGTAATCGGCTGCCACATTGTCCTTCCCTGCCATATGTACCACCGAGAGAAACTGTAGATGATCCTCTGCCCAGGCTAACAACGGAGCTACTTCTTCCTCCAAGTTGATACTGCTTGTGTCTCCCTGACGACTGATATATGTTATTGTTGTCAGTTTGTCTGAGAACACCTGCACTGACTCGCCCAGAAGCTGAGTGCAGAAATGTTGTAATGCTAAGAAGACAGCCCTCAACTCAAGATGGTTTATTGACCAAGTGGCCTCCAGGTCTGACCAACACCCCTGCACGATGCATGCCTCGCAATGAGCCCCCCCCCCCCAAGCCGGCTAGACTGGCAACTGTTATTTATTTATTTAACATTTTTATATACCGCACTATTTATTATCAGCGCGGTTTACATAGAACTACAAAACATCAGATAGGATACATATATCTGTTTTTACATGGAACAGGAAGCAAAACTTGGAAAACCGGGGTAATTGTAACACAGGATAATAGACATTTAACTATATACATATGATCGTACTATTACATGAAAAGGTATCTTGTTAGATAGGAACGGGATTAGAGCTATTGGATGAACTTGTGTTATTGTGTTCTCTGGAAAGTATTTGATGAAAAGGTAATGCTTCAAGGCCTTTTTGAACTGGGGGATATCAGAGATGGCCCTAATGTGTGGTGGGAGGGTGTTCCACAGTTTTGGAGCACATAAGCTGAATGATCAGTTCACAGTTGCAGAGATGTATTTTAAGGATTCTTTTGGAACTTTAAGCATGTTTAGTTCCGAGGTTCTTCTAAGCCTGTTGGAGGGGATAGGTTGTATCAACTCTGATAGAGAGGAGGGAGCAGGTCCTTTGTGAGCTTTGAAGACTAGTAGCAGGGTCTTGAAGGTGATTCTCGCTTGGATAGGGAGCCAGTGTAATTGTTTCAGGAGAGGTGTTATATGTTCTCTTTTTGGTACCCGAAGAGCACTCTTGCAGCACTGTTTAATGCTAGTTGAAGAGGGTTGAGGGTTGATTGGGGGAGCCCCTGTAGTATACAATTTGCGAAGTCAAAGTGTGGGATAATTAAAGCCTGGTAGACAGTACGGAAATCATCTGGATCAATTAGTTGGCGAAGGTGTCTGAGGGAGCGAATCTTGAAATAAATTGCCTTTACAGTGTTGGCTATGTGGGTCTTCATGTCTAGATTCTGATCCAGGGTAACACCGAGATAACGGATGTGGGGTTTTACTTGCAACTTAGCATCATGGACTTCAAGGAATGTAGGTGGTGTGAACTTAGGGTTTCTTGAGATGAAAAGTACCTCTGTTTTCTTGTTCTGGATTCTGAGATTTTGAGTCAGTAGCCAGTCTGAGATGGCGTTAAAACAGTTGGATATGGTGGTGAGATTCATCGTGTCAATGCAGAATGGCATATATAATAAGACATCATCAGCATAGATCATATAATTGACTTTGAAGGACCTGATAATATTGCATAAGGGTTGCATGTAGATGTTGAATAATAATGATGATGACAAAGAGGAACCTTGTGGGACTCCTTGACCTTGGTGAAATGGATCTGATGTTTCACCATTTGAGCGAACTTACTGCCATCTTTCTGAGAGGTAAGAGTTGCACCATTCAAGAGCATTTCCACAAAGGCCCTTCTCTCTTAGGCGGCAATAAGAATGTCGTGACAGACCGAGTCAAAAGCAGCCGCAATATCTAAAAAGATGAGGACAAAGCCCTGTTTGATGTTGTCGATGCCAGAGTTTAAGCTGTTGAGAAGTGAGGTGAGGAGCGTTTCGACCCCGTAAGATTCCCGGAATCCATGTTGACAGGTATCCAGAGGCGCTTCAGTGTCGATATGGTCTTGTAATTGTCTGTAGACTATCTTTTCGATTATTTTCGCAAGGGTGGGTATGCTGGAGATGGGTCGGTAAGAGTCTGTTTTTTGCGGATCTAATTTGAGGTTTTTTAGTAGGGGTCGGATGGAGGTCTGTTTGAGGGCAGAAGGGAATGAGCCAGTGTCAAATGATAGACTTATGATTTTGGATATTGTTGGAGCAAGTTCTTTGCGGAGGTCCTTTATCCAAAAAGCTGGACACAGATCGGTGTGTGCTGTGGATAAGTTGAGAGATGAGATAATATCTTCAATTAGCTTCAAAGAAGGGGTGGAGAAAGAAGCTAAAGGAGCTGGGAGTGCATGAGCATTCAAGATAGTGGGTATTGTAATTTTATTTGTGCAGCATATCTTAGATTGTATGTAAAGGGCATAAGCTTGTGGGTTGATTTCACTTTGGTGCTCCTGTGAGGGTTCTTTGGCTAATTTCTTAACGAGGGTAAATAGGTCGTGAGTTTGTTTATAGCACGTTTAAGGATGTCTGTATGATATAGTCTCATTTTTTCAGAAATAGCTTCGCGGTGGGTTTCAAGATGTTGCATGTATGCAGACTGATTAGTATCATTGCGTGATCTCCTCCATTTCTTCTCAAGTTTTCAGGTAGTTGTCACTGTAATCCAATTGGGTGTCTCCAGAGGCATGCCCACTTGAAGGCTGTCACCAATTAGCCACTACCTGAGTGAGCTTTGGGTGCTTTCTGGACATGGAAGCGGGAGTGACAGTGGCTGACTCTGTGCCGACCATCTACACAATAGACTCCGCTGCAACAGACGCATGAGCGCCTGAGGCCACGGCACTAGTTCGATGGTCACCACCATAGAGCCCAACACCTGCAGTTAGTGCCATGCCATCGGCCTCTTCATGTCGCAAAACTTTCGAATCTGTGTTTGTAAAGTCCACAACCGGCTTTCCAGCAAGGAAACCTGTTCTGCCATCTGAAACCTGGCCCCCAAATTCACCAAGTCCTGTGAGGGATGAGTTGGCTCTTTGTCATGTTTATCACCTATCCAAGCTTCTGTAAATACCTGATCACCTCCGCCATGACCCGCATGCTTTCGGCCTCTAATTTTGCCCGGATGAGCCAATCATCTAGTTAGGGGTGTACCAGAATCCCTTTCTGTCGCAGGCCCACCATCATCACCACTATCATCTTCGTGAAAGTGCATGTGCGGTTGCCAAACCGAAAGGGAGTGCTTGAAGTTGGAAATGGCCCATGGGCAGCGCAAATTTTAGGAATGCCCGAATTGGAATATGCAAGTAGGCTTCCGTCAGATCGAGGGAAGAGTTAATTAGGCCTTACCTGCTAATTAGTGTTCCTGAAGGAACGACAGTCCAGTCCCTTTACTTCTGGGTTGCGTAACTCTTCCAGCAGCTTGGAGGCTGAGTCAAACCCTTTTGAGGCTGGTTAGGTATAAATACCCCTGGCACCACCCCTAAGCCCCAGTAATCTATTGAAAAAGCAGACTTAACAAACATAACCATTAACTGTAGCAACGTGAAAATTAACACTCCACGATATAGATATATATGTATTATTTTCTCTTTTTTTTTTTTTTATATAATAGGAGCAGAAAACCTGCAGGGGCCACAAGGAGAAGGAGGGGGAGGAGGTTCACCTGAGGTTGCCGCATCCTTCCCCGACCCTCGGCTCACTGCCCCATGCAAACAAAGACACCTTCCGTCGCTGTCACGGACTCGGAATCGTTCCGCTATATTCACCGTAGCCCGGGTGGGAATAGGGACTGGACTGTCGTTCCTTCAAGAACACTAATTAGCAGATAAGGCCTAATTACCTCTTCCTTATCGTCACTCCAGTCCAGTCCCTTTACTTCTGGGATGTAACCGAGCAGTTCAAACTTGGGTGGGGTTCGCTATCCCGGAACGAATTACCGCGTCCCCAAAGCTAGCGTCTGCCGACCTCTGCACATTCAGCCTATAGTGCTTGGTAAAGGTATGCAGGGAGGACCAAGTCACCACTCTGCAAATATCAATCGGAGGAACCAGGCTGTACTCCACTCAGGAGGTGGCCTGCGCCCGCGAGGAGTGGGCCCGCAGACTTGCCAGAACCTGTTTCCCCTTCAGGATATAGGCAGAAGCAATCGCTTCCCTGATCCATCTGGAGATGGATGCCTTAGCCGCGGCCTCCCCCTTGTGGGGACCCCCAAACTGGATGAACAAACGTTCAGACCTCCTAAAGGAGGCCGTGCGGGAGAGGTAGCGCTTCAACGCTCTCTGTACATCTAGGCGTCGTAGACTGCCATCCTTCCCTCCCCGCCTGACGGCTGGGAACGCAGGCAGCGAAACCGGCTGGTTCAGATGGAAGGGCGAAATCACCTTGGGGAGGAAGGAAGGAACTGTTCGTAAGACCACCTTGTCCTTGAAGAAGGAGAGGAAGGGTGGCTGGGAGGACAGCGCCTGGATCTTGGAGATGCGCCTTGCCGAGCAGATGTCTACCAAGAAGACCGTCTTCAATGTCAAATCTTTAAGAGAGGCTTCCATTATTGGCTCGAAAGGTTCTCTGACCAAGGCATTTAACACCAGGTTGAGGTCCCAGGGAGGGATGACTGATCTTTTCTGTGGGCGCAGACGACTAACCGCTCTCAGGAACCTGGTCACGTCCGGGTGGACCCCTAAGGACTTCCCACGGAACTTGCCTCTATAGCAAAAGATGGCTGCCAGTTGAACCCGTAGGGAGCTGGGAGCAAGACCCTTCTCAAAACCCGCTTGTAAGAATTCTAGGATCTCTGGGATGGAGGCTGAAAGGGGTTTCTTCCGGCATTCCGTACACCAGGCTTCGAATATGCGCCATACTCTCACATAGGAAAGACAAGTGGAACGCTTTAGCGCGCTCAACAAGGTTGAAATCACTGGACCCGAATATCCCCGCCTTCTGAGCCGCGCCCTTTCAATAACCAGGCCGTAAGTGAGAATCGATCCACGTGAGGCATCAGTAGAGGACCCTGACTCAGAAGGTTCTTCTTGCAGGGAAGCCGCCACGGCTGGTCGACCGCCAACCTCACTAGATCCGCATACCAAGGGCGGCGAGGCCAATCTGGAGCAATGAGGAGACCAAGCCTTGGTGCGATTCCACCCTCTGAAGAACTCTTCCGATCAAGGCCCAAGGTGGGAACACGTACAGAAGCCCCCCGGAGGGCCACCTCTGAGCCAGAGCATCCAGGCCTTCGGACATTCTTTCCTTTCTCCGGCTGAAGAAACGACTTGCTTTGGCCGACGAGTAGCGGGCCATGAGGTCCATGATTGGGGGGCCCCAGAGGGAGACAATCTGGTTGAAGACTCCCTGCTCTAGCTCCCACTCTCCCTGGTCGATCTTGAACCTGCTGAGGTAATCTGCTGTGACGTTGTCTGATCCGGCCACGTGTTGAGCTGAGAGGGCCGACAACCGTGTCTCGGCCCATTGGAACAGAGTGGCCACCTCCTTCTCTAGGGCGGGGCTGCTTGTTCCCCCCTGACGGTTGATGTAGGCCACCGTGGTGACATTGTCTGAGAGGACGCGGATTGCGTTTCTCCTCACTAGTGGCTTGAGCGTCTTGAGCGCTAGGGCAACACAGCTCATAACTCCAGCCTGTTGATGGACCACTGTGACTCCACCGGGGACCAAAGGCCCTGAGCAAACTGGCCCTGGCAATGAGCTCCCCAGCCCGATAGGCTGGGGTCCGTTGTTTGCAGGATCCACTGCGGGGTTTCGAGAGGCGTCCCGTATTCTAGGTTCTTGGGGCACCTCCACCACTGGAGAGCTTTTCTGGTTCGAGGAGCGCAGGGTAGTGGGGCAGACAAGGGATGATTCTGAGGAGACCAACGACGTAACAAGGAGCGTTGTAGCGGCCGCATGTGGGCCCTGGCCCACAGAACTACCTCTATTGTCGCAGCCATGGTGCTCAGTAACTGGAGGTAAAGCCACGCTGAGGGGTTTCTTCTTCCCAGGAACTGCGATACGAGAGTCCTTAGATCCTTTGCCCGCTTCCGAGGGAGGAACACCTTTCCTTCTCTGGTGTCGAATCTCGCCCCGAGATACTCGAGTTCCTGAGTGGGTATCAATTTGCTTTTTGATCGATTGATGATCCACCCTAACTCCTCTAGGACCTCTACTACTCGTGCTGTAGCCGAGCGACTTTCCTACATAAGAACATAAGAACATAAGATATGCCATACTGGGTCAGACCAAGGTCCATCAAGCCCAGTATTCTGTTTCCAACAGTGGCCAATCTAGGTCATATGTACCTAGCAGTTTCCCCAAGGGACACAGGTTCCACAATGCTTGTATTGGTTCAAGCATTGATATCCTGGGTCCCTTCTTAATAATGGCTTATGGACCTTTCCTCCAAGAACTTGTCCAAACCTTTTTTAAACCCAGCTACACTAACAGCCTTTACTACATCCTCCGGTAACAAATTCCAGAGTTTGATTACACGTTGAGTGAAAAAATATTTTCTTTTATTAGTCTTAAATAGTTTACCCTGTAGCTTCATTGCATGTCCCCTAGTCTTTCTATATTCTGATAAGGTAAACAATCGATCTACGTTTACCCGTTCCACTTCGCTCATTAATTTATAGACTTCTATCATATCTCCCCTCAGCCGTCTCTTTTCCAGGTTAAAGAGCCCTAACCTTTTTAGCCTTTCTTCATAGGAGTATCCTTCCATCCCCTTTACCATTTTGGTGGCTCTTCTCTGAACCTTTTCTAATAACTCTATATCCTTTTTAAGATACGGCGACCAGAATTGCACACAATATTCAAGGTGCGGTCTCACCATGGAACGATATAGAGGCATTATAATATCCTTTGTTTTATTTTCCATTCCTTTCCTTATCATACCTAGCATTCTATTTGCTCTCTTGGCCGCCGCTGCACACTGGGCCGAGGGTTTTAACATGGTATCCACAATGACGCCTAAATCTTTTTCCTGGGTGGTGGTCCCTAATTTGGAACCTTGCATCGTGTAACCATAGTTTGGGTTGTTCTTCCCTAGGTGCATAACCTTGCACTTGTCCACATTAAATTTCATCTGCCATTTTGATGCCCAGTCTTCCAATTTATCAAGATCCTCTTGCAATTTTCCACAATCCTCTTGGGTTTTAACAACTTTAAATAGTTTTGTGTCATCTGCAAATTTGATAACCTCACTCGTTATTCCACTTTCCAGGTCATTTATGAATATGTCAAAAAGCAGTGGACCCAGCACAGATCCCTGGGGTACACCACTATTCACCTTTCTCCATTGGGAAAATTGGCCATTTAGCCCTACCCTCTGCTTTCTATCTTTTAACCAGTTCCTGATCCACAATAGTACACTGCCTCCTATCCCATGACTCTTTAGTTTTGCCAAATGTCTCTCATGAGGGACCTTGTCAAAGGCTTTCTGAAAGTCCAGATACACAATATCAACCGACTCACCTTTGTCCACCTGATTATTCACTCCTTCAAAAAAACATAACAGATTAGTAAGACAAGATCTTCCTTGTCTAAAGCCATGTTGGCTGTCTCTCATTAGTTCATGACTATCTACATGCTGAGTAATTTTATTCTTTATGATGGTTTCTATCATTTTTCCCGGTATTGACGTCAGGCTCACCGGTCTGTAGTTTCCCGGATCACCCCTGGAACCCTTTTTAAAAATTGGTGTTACATTGGCGATCCTCCAATCTTCAGGTATTAGAGATGATTTTAATGATAGTTCACAGATTACTAATAGCAGGTCTGCAATCTCATATTTCAGTTCTTTCAATACCCTTGGATGTATACCATCCGGCCCAGGTGATTTGCTACTCTTCAGCTTATCTAATAGTTGTAATACATCTTCTCGATGTATCGATATTTCCTTCAATTCTTCTGCACCTTTAAATACCACTTCAGTCATGGGTAACATCCCTACATCTTCCTCAGTAAAGACTGAAGCAAAGAATTTGTTCAGTCTCTCCGCTATCGCCTTGTCGCCTCTTAGTGCTCCTTTAACCCCTTTATCATCTAATGGACCAACTGACTCTCTCACAGGTTTTTTGCTACAAATGTACTTGAAAAGGTCTTTACTTCGCGTTTTTGCTTCTGCAGCAAGTTTCTACTCAAATTCTCCCTTTGCCTGCCTTATCAATGCCTTGCATTTGACTTGCCAGTGCTTGTGCTGTTTCCAGGTTTCGTCGTTTGGCTCTTTTTTCCATTTCCTGAAAGATGCTTTTTGGCAACAACAGCCTCTCTGACCTCAACTTTAAACCATGCTGGCAGTTTTTTGGACTTCTTTCCACTTTTCTTAAAGCGTGGAATACAGCTGGTCTGGGCTTCCAAGATAGTATTTTTCAACAACAGCCAAGCCTGATGTACGTCTTTAACCTTTGCAACTGCTCCTTTTAGTTTTTTCTTGACTGTTTTCCTCATTTTATCATAGTCTCCCTTTCGAAAGTTAAAAGGTAGTACTGTGGATTTCCTTACTATCCCTCCTCCACTAATTAAATCAAAGGCGATCATGCTATGATCACTATTGCCAAGTGGCCCCAACAACCTTATCTCTTGCACTAGATCTGGTGTTCTACTAAGGATTAGGTCTAATATGGCTTCCCCTCTGGTCGGTTCATGAACCAGCTGCTCCAAGAAGCAGTCATTTATTTCATCTAGGAACTTTATCTCCCTAGCATGTCCTGACGTGACACTGACCCAGTCGATACCGGGGTAGTTGAAATCACCCATTATTATTACTGTGCTGTAACTTTTGTTAGCTTCCTTGATTTCTTTGAGCATTTCATCATCCATTTGGTCATTCTGGCCAGGCGCTCGATAGTACACCCCCACTGCCATTGCCTTCCCCCTTTTACATGGAATTTCAATCCATAAAGATTCTACAGCAGATTTTGTTTCCTGCAAAACTTTAATCCTTTCTGACTCAATGCCCTCTCTAACATAGAGAGCAACCCCTCCACCAATTTGATCAGCTCTATCATTACGATATAGTTTGTACCCAGGTATCACAGTGACCCACTGGTTGTCGTCCTTCCACCATGTCTCTGATATTCCAATCATATCTAACCTTTCATTTAGTGCTATATATTCTAACTCTCCCATCTTATTTTTTAGACTTCTAGCATTTGCATACAAGCATTTTAGAGAATGTATTTTATCCATATTAATTTGTCTGTTAGACATGAGTAATTTGGGATCTTTAAGCTCTGTCTGCTCCATGCTTGAGGGCATTTGGGCTACTTTACTCTTTTGTGGAACCTCTCTGCTTTTGGTAGTATCCTTCAAAGATACATTCTTCCGAACCATCTGCTCTTGGGCGACTGTCGGCTTTCCTCCTCTGATTTCGCCCAGATCAGCCAAACATCGAGGTATGGGTGTACCAGGATTCCTTCCTTTCGCAGGAAGGCGGCGACCACCACCATTACTTTGGTAAAAGTCCGGGGAGCCGTAGCTAAACCGAAGGGCAGCGCCTGAAATTGGAAATGGCCTCTTGGCACTGCGAACCTCAGGAACTGTTGATGAGATCTTCGAACCGGAATGTGTAAGTAGGCTTCCGTCAAGTCCAGGGATGTGAGAAACTCCCCGGCCCTTACGGCCGCAATGACTGACTTCAGGGTTTCCATCCGGAAATGGGGAACCTTGAGACAGCGATTTACCTGCTTTAAGTCCAGGATAGGACGAAAGGAGCCTTCCTTTTTTGGGACTACAAAATAAATGGAGTACCGACCAGAGCCGTATTGGTCTGGAGGAACGGGAGACACTGCCCCGAGTGCTACAAGTCTTGACAGTGTGGCTTCTATGGCCCTCCTCTTTATCGGAGAGCCGCAGGGGGATTGAATAAAGGCTGGAAGTAACTGTTTCCCAAATTCGAGGGCATAACCTTCCCTGATTACTTCCAGAACCCACTGATCGGACGTGACCCGGGTCCAGGCGGGGAGAAATAGCCTCAGGCGACCCCCTAAGGGAAAATCGCCCGCCCGGACCCCTTCTATCTTATTGTGATTTTCTAGATCCCGAGAAGGAGGAAGAGGCCCCAAAACCTCTCCCTGCTCCTCGAAACCCCTTAAAGCTTGACCCCCTGGCCGGAAGGCGACCCCTGGGAAAGGAATTCGTCCTGGGAGGCCGAAACCTCCGGGCGTCTCTTGGCTGACTCCGAGATGGAGCTGAGGGTCGAGCCTGCTTCGGTCTGTCCTCCGGAAGCCTGCCTCCCTTGGATTCGCCCAGGTCCTTTACTAACTTTTCCAGGTCCTCACCGAATAACAATTTCCCCTTAAAAGGGAGGTGACCTAACCGTGCCTTTGAAGAGGTGTCGGCTGCCCAATTGCGGAGCCACAGATAGCGCCTAGCTGCGACTACAGATGCCATGCTCTTAGCTAGGCTCCTGATGAGATCGTACTGACTATCCACCAGGTAAGCTGCTCCTGACTCCAGTTTAGCTGCAATAGGCTGTACGTCTCCTGCGGTACCCTCGAACAGCTGAAGCTGTTGGGACCACCTCAGGCAAGCCCGAGCCACCCAGGCCCCCGAAACCGAAGCTTGCAAGGCGAGGGCACTAACATCAAAGGCCTGCTTTAGTAATGTGTCTAATTTTCTATCCTGCGCGTCCCTCAGCGCAGCGCTACCTTCTACTGGAATAGTTGTCTTCTTAGTAACTGCAGAAACCGCCGCATCCACCTTGGGCGACTTCAGCAATTCTCTGTCCGATTCCGGTACTGGATAAAGGCGTGTCATAGACCGCACACCCCTCAGGGAGAATTCAGGTTGGTCCCACTCTTCCTGAATCATCTGGCGGACGACCCTGTGTATAAGGAATACCTTTTGGGACCTTCTGACTGCTTGGATCAGAGGATCCTCCAGCGCTTCCTCCTCTGCTGGAGTGTCCGAAGCCACCTTGAGAACCTTCAGGGACTCATTGATTAGGCCCGGGAGCTCCTCCCGACGAAAGACTCGCACTGTGCGGGATTGATCTTCCTCCGGAATCTCTCCTTCCTCGAGTTCCTCCTCCTCATCCCCTATCTCCTTATCGGAGAGCTCCTCCTCCTGCGTGTCGTGAAGAGGGGAGGCGGGCGGCTCTTCGCTCGCTAGCCTCGTGCGCTTAGATGGGATGCCGGAATCATGGGGAGTGGGCTTCCCTGGGTTCACCACCAAGCCCTCCTTCCCTGAGCTCTGGGCTCCTGCCCCCAGCCCCTGCTTGTGCATGCAGTAGGCTTTGTGCAGCAGGAGGAGGACGAATTCTGGAGAGAACAGATCACCGGGGCCCTCTTCCTCAGGGACAGGAGAGAGAGGGGGCAGGGATGGAGTGGGAAACTCAGAAGTCGGGGGCGGAGGGATGCAGGGCTCTCTTTCTCCTTCCAGATGCTCTACTGCACCCTCATTAGATTGAGAAGAGGACAATTGGATGCCCTGCTCCACAGAGGCAGCTTCTGCAGCGCAACCCCTGCAGATCCCTGTCTCTGAGGCGGTGCCCCTGCGGACGCCACAAGACGGGCACCGTAGCTTGGACATTGCTGAGTCAAAACCTTTGCTGCAAATAAAGGTACTAATCAACTAAAAGGAGCAAACTAAATAAATAAAACGGCAAAATTAATAGGGATCCCCCCTAAGCTTCCTCCTGCGGAGCCCCTGTTGTAGCTGTGGACTGCAATAAGGCCCAAACTTATTCCCCCCACACTCCCCGAAGAAAACCTAAAAGTAAATTAAATTAAATTGATGGCCGCTCCAAAGTATAAATATATATCCATATAGGGGCAGAAAACCCCTGTACTTGCGGTTTGTAGCCTTCTATTATCCGCGCTGAGCTCCGGGACTGTAGAAAACGCTCTCCGGGGTACTACACGTGGTTGGGCCTCAGCCACGTGGAGAGCAGGCCGGGACCCGGCGGATCGGCTCGCACCGCCGTACCCGCGATCAATTGAAGGGTGAAATTCTGCAGCCGATTGCAACCTCCGACCACTCCCGGGCTGCTTCGCCAAGCCGGGAGCGAGGAGGGACAGCGCTTTGGGGCCTCAAGCGCTCAGCCGCCTGAGGGCTTTGGCGCGAGGCGGAAGGGTCCGTTGCCGAGGTCGGAGAGCCGGAGGGGCTGGAGAAACCCGCAGTTCACCCCCTGCCGTCGGCAAACCTCTACGGTGAGCTAGCACCTCTCCCACCGGCAAAGAGGCCTTGCACGCCGAGCTCTACCGCCGGAGAAGGGAGGGAAGGGGGGGGAAGGAGGGAGAGAGGGGAAGCAAAAAAAAAAAACACTTAAAGGGGCACTACCAAAATAAGAAACTTAGAAGTTAAAGAAATAAAACAGGTACAAAAATCTTTTAAGCTAGATAATAGAACTTCAATCAAAGGGACTAAAAAGAGAGACTCCAGTAAGCCCTTGGCTTACGGAACCCTCCAGCTGCTTGGAGGCTGAGATTACGGGGTTTAGGGGTGGTGCCAGGGGTATTTATATCTAACCAGCCTCAAAAGGGTTTGACTCAGCCTCCAAGCTGCTGGAAGGGTTACGCAACCCAGAAGTAAAGGGACTGGACTGGAGTGACGATAAGGAACTCAAGAATTCCTCTTCTCTGACTGCCACAATCACTGATCGGAGTGTTTCCATGTGGAATCGCGGCGCCTTTATACACTGATTGACATGCTTGAGATTCAGAATGGGCCTGAAGGAGACCCTGTTTTGGGGGCTACAAAATAGATCGAGTAACGACCACAACCGCATTGGAGAAGCTCCATAAGTCTTTCCAGAGTGCCCTGCACTACCTCCTTTTCCTAGCAGCCTTGTATGGAGAAAGGACGAAGGCTTCTGCGAGGGGATGCCTGAACTCCAACGTGGAACCCTCTCTGATGATCTCCAGTACCCATTGATCGGAAGTCACTTGTGCCCACATAGGGTAAAAGTCATGCAGCCGACCACCTACAGATACCACCACTGAGTGGGCGGGCCTCACTTCATTGTGATCTTTTTGTGGCCATGGTAGTGGGAGAGAAGAAACCTCTGCCCGCTCCCCTGAACGGAGCAAAATGAACTGCACGAAAACAGCGAAAATTTGATGACTGACCCCGCTATGGACCACTGGATCTAATAGGCTTTGGCTTGTCTTCCAGTAGGCGATCCCCTTTAGACTCTCCCAAGTTCTTCATCAGCTTGTCCAGGTCCTCCCCAAAAAGGAGTTTCCCTTGGAAAGGTAACTTGCTCAACCGTGCCTTGAATGAGCCATCAGCCGACCAATTTAGAAATCAGTGGTATCGACACACTGCCACCATCGCCGCCATACCCTTGGAACCACTGCAAATCACGTCATAAAACGAGTCTGCCAGATAGGCTGCCGCAGACTCTACTTTGGCCTCCTCTGCTGGAAGCTGTTGACCCAAGGACTCGATCATACTTTGCATCCATCTCAAGCATGCGCGTGCCACAAAAGCACCGCAGATCGACACCTGCAGAGAGAGGGCATTGATGTCAAAGGCTTGCTTTAACAGTGTTTCCACTTTCTTATCCTAGGCGTACTTGAGCACCGAGCTTCCTTCCACTGGAATGGTAATCACTACCGATATGGCAGCATCCACTTTCAGGGATCGCAGGAGGTCCCTATCCTGCTCTGGGAGCAGGTAGAACCGCGCCAACGTCTGCGTTCCTTTCAAAGCGGCCCTTGGCACATCCCATTCCTCCTGAATCATCTGACTGAGGAATCGGTTTATAGGGAATACCTTCAGCGACTTTCTGAATGCCTGGAAGAAGGGATCTTGTAGTGTCTCCTCCTCTAGGGGAGCCTCTGTGTCCATATTAAGGTCATTCAGGGAATGAGTAAGCTCTTCTTTTCGAAAAACCCACACTATGCTCTATCTGAGGAGTCTCCCCTTCCTCCAGCTCCATCTCCTTCTTCCCCTCCTCCTGTGCCAATATACACTCTTCTTCTTCCTTGGAAGCAAGAGAAACCCCTTCCCCAAAGGGTGCTCCTCTATTCGCCTTCTACTAGGGCCTGGTTCACCTGGTGCCCTACCTTCCGAGCGTGCCCCCGGCAACACATGCTTTGAACTCGATGCATGTGCACCTTCCAGTTCACCTGTCCGCTGCTTCAGGCAAAATTCCCTGTGCAGAAAAGGACAAACTGGAGAAAAAGCACCTGGCACCTCTCTCCGTTGATCTGGGGAGAGCATTTTGAGGCTTTCCCAGACTTCCCCCTCTTCTTTTTTGCATCCTGTGCTCCTAGGGTCTGGACCTCATTCCCCGGAGTTCCGTCCTGAACCGCGGGGGTGGACCCCTGTGGAAATGCAAAGGAGTGTCCTCTTTTTCCTGGCATACCGTATTCCCGGTGCTCGAGGATACCTACCTCTGCCATCTGCCTCACAAGTACGGCAGAGCCCAGTGCTGGACACCAATCCCCTATGAGAGCCACACGTCAAACATGTGCTCGTAAAGGACATCCTGCACTTGCTGTATCTTGGCCCTCCCTTTTCTTTTTCTTTTTAAAAGAGAGCGATAAAAGGAAAACCCAAGGTCCTCAGACCAATTCAGTCAGGATTGTCCCCGATTCTCCCTCTTAGCAAATGCATTTCCAGTAATATTTATTTATTTATTACCCCCAGGAGAAACCAAAAACAAGAAAACACAGCTGCAGATCCTGGAGTCCGACTAACAGCCCCAGGCTATTCTGCAATGCCTACCAAACACGATCGTCTGGCAAGAACTTGAAAACGAAAACTGCAGATAAATTAAAGTAAACGTAAAAGTAAAAAAAAATTGCGTTTCTCAAAATGGCGGCCTTTCTCTCTCTACTCAGCCGACAGCCGCTCAGTACACTGTGAGTCAGGCCCCACCATTTTGTTCACTCACCCGGAGTAGTGCTCTGTTCTGCACACTCCCCGCACAATTCTCAGCTGCCGTTAGAGCTTTGGCGTCGACGGGAGTGTTCATAAGATGAGGCCTGCTTGCTCAGAAACACCAGAGGTGACCGCTAGTGAAAAGGAGTGCAGCAGCGATCCCCTGTTTCTGCCCTGGGGCGGCCTACCTGTCTTCCCGGCTCCAGCTCTTGGCACTAGCCTTCGGTGCTCTTTTTTTTATTTATTTTTTTAAAGCAACTTCACTGCTGCTGCATCCCAGTGCTTATTGCCCAGTGAAGCCCAAAGCGTTTTTAATTTTAATATCTTTTCCTATTTCTTATGAGTTCCTTTAGTGAGTCTGACCTATGGAATCACCTCACCCCAGCTGCATGGAGACAGAGATACTGATTCTGGTGGTAGGTGCCACCGGTATGTATGCCTTGATTTCAGAGATTGTGACATGCTCAGTCTCCAAGCTGCTGGTGAGGTGACACTACCCAAGATGCGGGACTGGACTGGAGGAACAATAAGGAATACCTCATATTCCCATGTCTGCTAGAAATACAGATAATGCAGTCCTTACCTAGGGAGATCAGAATCCCATAATTCTCCGTCATCACCTCCCTATAAAGCTCCTTCTGCCCTTCATCTAAATATTCCCATTCCTCCTGCGAGAAGGAGACAGCGATGTCCTCAAACGTCACCCTCATCTGAAACAAAAACCAGAGGCACATTCAGAGAGGTGCTCAGAATGCATTAGATTTCAGCTGGTTATATTCTTCTGTCATTTTATCATGGAAGAGGTGGATGCCATGATCCAAAATACAATGTGTGCCTTTGAGTCAGTGCTGACTCCTGGCGACCTACCAGACCACAAGGCTACTCCTACACCCAGCTAGGATCCCTGACCCCTCAAATAAACTCTCAGACTTGTCCAGCTTTCCCTCTAAGCAGTGCAGGAGTCCTCCATCCACTTTTTTGCTGGCAGGCCTGGTGCTTCAATATTGTGTTAGCCATTGCAGGGGCAGGGGGCAGGGGGCAGGCAGCAGGCAGGATATGCAGGACTCCTGGGGAACTACCTGTCCCTTGTGATTGAAAATGTGATATTAACGCACCATCTCCACCATCAGGAATGTGGGAGCAGGACTCACGTAGCTTAGAGGATGTTTTGGATTTGTGGCCCAAGAATCCATTTCCCCCTTGGACTCCCGAGTTTGCTAATCGAACTACAAAAAGATTCTCAAATATGGAAGGCACCGAATATCACAACTCAATGTATAATAAAACCAGGGCCATAGCTGTCAAGTCCAACTGCAGGAGCCAAAGTAAATGACCATTTCCCATAACTGACCAATCTAAATTTAGTGCAGGGTTCAGAAATTCAACTGACATTTTCTGGCGCTTCTGATGGTTCCAAAATTCATCCTGCAGCAAAATTTAAGGGAACATTTAAGGGAAGCATTAATGGTGGTACTGTGTGCCATAGGGAGGTCTGAATACACCACTATTATAAGGGAAAATGAGCACGTAATCTCCCTTATGACATAGGTGTACATGCATTGGAATGTGTGCGTGTAATAAAGACCTAGAGGAGAAAGTAGGAGCCTTGTTACATTTGCAGTGGGACTAAGCAGGATGCCGTCTTTCTCTGTTATTATTCATTTTACAAATTAAACAAATAGCCCAATCAATTCAAGACACTCATAAATATTTGGTTACAAGTTTTAAAGAACAACACATAAATCGTTATTTACTGACAATGTCTTACTGTTTTTGAGCAACTCTGCAAAGTCAGCAACAAGGGTAAGGGATTAGATGAACTGAGTGGTAAATCTGCTTATACAATGAACCCAAATAAATGAAAAATTTTACTTCTAAATCCCAGATTTCATATCTGTGCATGTCTTGGTTTACAGTAGAGTATGCACTATTTCCTTGGTATGAAAATCTCTCTCATGCATATTCATTGTGGATATCCGGAAAACCTGACTGGATGATGTGCCCCAAAGACTGGGTTGAGAACTCTGCAGTAGATGAGCACCAGCTCCACACTCTGAAAGTGCCATAGATTTCTACAGCGAACCCTATAATAGCAGAATTAGGATAGGAAGAGCAGTGAGGACATTTTTAATAAATTCATTGGCAGATATTTCTCTTATCTTGGTATTTAGCTACACTCAAAAAATATTTCAGCTCTTGGGAACAGAATGGTTTAAACTTTCTTTTCAATTATAGAAAGAGAAAAATTTTGAATGATTAATATGATCTGAAGTTCAAATACGATCTGCCTTTCAATTTTGCTATATAATTTTAAATTTAAGCTATTTTCTCATGGTTCACTCAAAACAAAATGCACAAAGGGAGAGAGTCAGGTGAATCTGAAGAGATCACAGGAAGCAGAAGCCTGGTGCTGCCTCCCCAGCTGCCCACTCCCTGCCAGTCTCCTACCTGCTGAGCAGAAAGTCCTGCAGCCATTCTCCTGCCCTTCCCCACAGCAGCAACTGCAGCCCTGATTTCCTCACTCCCTGCACAGCCCCCAAGGATGCAACTTTGAGCTTTGCTAGGCCAGAGTTCAGGCGCTCAGTTTCTCTCTAGTTCTGCTGGATGTCAGCGCTGTAGTGCAAGCTCCAGCCCTTCCAGGAGGAAGTGATCTCACAGGGGGACTGCAGCTGTTATTATGGATGCTGGGAAATGTAGTTCCATGATACTCTTTTCTCAGGATAAAGAGAGACTCAGCATCGTGGGAAATGCATTTCTATATTTTTTTTTAATCTCCCTCCTGGAATTAGGTAACTTGTCATGAGGAATTCAAATACTTCTCACAAGAGAATGAGCTAGAAAACTCTACAATCTTGGGGGAAAGAAGAGAAAGAGCAGCAGCAGCAAAATCTGTTGGATCCTGCCACAGGCAAAATACGGTGTAATACGGAGCGGCAGCAGAATCTGGAAACTGTCCTCTCTATATATTGGATTTTATTTTACTCTTATAATTGATATTTTGTAAATTTTAGTGTAGCTGGGTTTAAAAGAGGTTTGGACAAGTTCCTGGAGGGAAAAGTCCATAAACCATCATTTAGGGAGGACCAGGGAAATCCACTGTTTACCCCTGGGATAAGCAGAGTGGAAGCTCTATACTTTTTTGGGAACCTGTCAGGAACTTGTGACCTGGATTGGAAGCTTTGGAAACAGGATACTGGGCTTGATGGACCCTTGGTCTGACCCAGTATGGTATTTCTTATGTTCTTATGAAACAGACCACCACCTAAAACATAGGCATCACAAAATATTTCTAGCCGTCATTTAGAAAAAGCAGC
Source organism: Ichthyophis bannanicus (assembly GCA_033557465.1). Taxonomy (NCBI): domain Eukaryota; kingdom Metazoa; phylum Chordata; class Amphibia; order Gymnophiona; family Ichthyophiidae; genus Ichthyophis; species Ichthyophis bannanicus. The sequence continues at coordinate 113,130,772 of CM066031.1, read as the reverse complement.
AGTACCCATATCCTGCCACAATACCTCTCAGTATCTCAGGCTGTTAGGAAAGATGCAGTACTCAAAGATCCCAATCCACTCACTACTATCTGGTAGACTGTATGTCGTAATAGCAATACTAATACTACTAATGCAGGGATTATAACCCCAAATTCAGAATACAATACAAATACATGTAGAGATTAAGGTAAAACCAGAAGGAGATATTTATAAAATTATATTAATACTAGATCAATTTCCATGTTTTGTAATGGTTCATATTTGTTCCTGGTCAGGTCTCATTTCTTTCCTATTGGCAGGATGCAACAGATTTTGTTGCAGTATCTCCCCTTTATCTCACAGCTCTGGGAAACCTGGGTCTTTGGCTCCTTCTCTCTACCCTCCCTTCTACTTGCCCCTTTCTTTGTTCTCTCCTCATCTTTGTTATGTTCACAGTAAAACTGAGCTTGTATTTAAAATATTAAAGAACTGCACTTTCCATCATTCCCAAAAGGGCATGGAAGGACTACATTTCCCAGCATCCATGCCAACAGCTACAGGACCATCCCTTTATGACATCACCTCCTCCTGGAAGGGGCAGAGCTTGCAATACTGAAACCGAACTCTGCAGTGCTGCTGATATAATGCAACACCAGAGAGAAGCAGAGAGCAGACTCTGAACCTGAAAAGGCAAAGCTGCCCCCAAGTGGGCCTTTGGAGAGCCAGAGCTGTAGCTGGTAGTGTGTCAGCACTGACTCAATGGCACCATGCATGCAAGAGATAGTTATGTTTATTTTTATTTTATCCTGTTGCTATAAATGTATCCACTGTGTCTGTCCCATGCCATTTTGAATTCTGCCACTGTATTTGCTCACACCACTTCTGTCAGGAGGGCATTCCAAGCATCCACCACCCTTTCAGTGAAGAAGTATTTCCTGACATTGCGTTTCATTTTACCCCCTTGCAGGTTCCTGTTATGCAATCTACTTAAACAGCTTCCTTGTCTTGGGAAGAGGTTTGTTTGTTCATTAATACTGTTTAAGTATTTAAAGGTCTGAATCATGTTTCCCCTGGCCCTCCTGTCCTCCAGAGTGTACATATTTAGGTCTTCAAGTCTCTTCTCAGACATCTTCTGATGCAGGCTCCAAATCATTTTGGTCACCTTCCCCTGAACAATTTCCAGTCTTTTTACATCCTTTGCAAGATATGGTCTCCAAAACTGAACACAGTATTCCAAGTGAGGCCTCACCAGTAAACTTGTACAGTGGCATAAGTACCCCTTCCTTTCTGCTGGTAATTCCTCTTTGAATGCAGCCCAACATCCTCCTGGCTTTTGCCACTGCCTTGTCAAACTGTGTTGCCACTTTGAGATCTTCAGAAATAATCACACCAAGGACTTTCTTCTGATCCGTGCACATCAACCTCTCGCCCCCTATCGTGTACATTTCCCTTGGATTTCTGCTACCCAAGTGCATGACTCTGCACTTTTTTGCATTAAATCTTAGTGGCCAAGCATTAGACCATTCTTCCAGCTTTTGTAGATCTTTCCTCACGTTAACCACTCCCTTGGGGGAGTCCACTCTCTTGCATATTTTTGTGTCATCTGCAAGGAGTAAATGTAGATCGATTGTTTACGTCATCAGAAAGTAGGAAGACTAGGGGACATGCAATGAAGCTACAATATAACCCATTTAAGACTAATAAGAAAAAATATTTTTTCACTGAATAGGGAATCAAACTTGTGGAACCTGTGTGCCTTTTTTGGTAACCTGCAAGGTACTTGTGACCTAGATTGGCCACTGTTGGAAACAGGATACTCTGCTTGATGGACCTTGGTCTTCGTATGACATGTCTTATGTTCTTATGTTAAAAGTGCAGCTAAAACATATGGACTGCAGCTCAACACCAAGATAAGAGAACTACCTACAATGAATTTATTAAACATGTCCTCACTGCTCTCCATACCCTGACAGTGTGTGCTATTATAGGTATCAGTCTATAGATTTGTCACACTTTCAAAGTGTCAGACTGAGCTGTACGGAATAACTCTAAACTCCCACCAGCAGCCTGGTGCTCTTCCAGTATAAACCAGGACAAGCACATATTTGAAATTTGGGATCTAGAGGTAAAATGTCTCATTAATTTGAATTCATTTTAGAGGCAGATTTACCACTCTGTTCATCTAATCTCTTCCTTACCATTGCTGTTGACTTTGCAAAGTTGCTCAGAAATAGTATAATACTGTCAGTAAATGATGAAGTTGTACATGTGGTTTCTTAAAATGTATAAGCAAATATTTACAGAGGGTCTTCAATCAATTGGGCTGTTTGTTTAGGAGATTATTTTAGAAGCCCTGTTCATGATTTGCACATGTGAAAACGATCACTCACACATGCAAATCACATCCACGTCCAAATAGCCATTTTAGAAAGGCTCAAAAATACACATATCCAAGTCATATGGGGGTAGGGTTGCCAACTGATTCCAGATGCGCCCAACAGGCTTGATCCAGTCCTGGGTTTACTTCATTGCATGCAGGGATATGTAGGTCTGATTTCTCCATTACACTCCATAAAAAAGGAAAACTACAAGTCACTGCATGCAATGGGGTAAACCCAGGACTGGATCAAGCCTGTCGGGCGCATCTGGAGCTAGTTGGCAACCCTATATGGGGGCGACCGGGGGTGTAGTTTGGACAGGGCAACAAGAGTATCACTGATTTCATATAAGGGTTGACATTGGTAGGTAGATATTTATTTAGCTACTGCTTTTCACCAGGTCAAAGTGGTTTCCAGAGAACAGAACAATTTACATTGAACATTTGTTATACAAGTAACATGGTGACATAAATATTCAAACATTTTTTCGAATATAACATTTTAACTGAGCCAAACTATTAACATTTTAACTGATATAAAACATCTATTTATATTTGTGAGTTTATTGTGGTTGAGTTGTGTAGTTGAGGGGGTTAGGTGGGTGGGGGCCAAAGTGTTCTGTGAATAGGTAGTTCTTTAGGTGTTTGTGGAATGTAGGGAGGTGGTGATGTTTCTTAGGGTGTACGAGAGAGAGTTCCATAGGTATGGGGTGTACAGCTCAAATGCTATGTGGCATGTTTGTTGATTGTATTTATGTTTGGTTTGTGGTATGTTGAGTTTGTTGATTGTAGTCTGTCTTTGTGGTTTGGATTTTTTTGTTTTCTGTAGTAGGGGTTTGTGACAAGTTTCTTGTTGGGAGTGAAGTGCTTTGTGTGTGAGGAGGAAGCATTTGTAATTTATTCTGCTGATGAGCGGCAGCCAGAGTAATTGTTTTAGGATGGGGGTGATGTGATCATACTTATCTGCACCTTGTATGGTACGTGCAGCAGTGTAGAGCAGTTTGAAGAGGGAGAAGTGTCGATTGAGGTGGTCCTTGGTAGATATTGTTACAGAAGTCTGCATGAGGGAGGGTGAGGGCTGTAGTGCGGATCTGAAATCTGTTGGCTCTAGCAGTGGCAGAAGTCTCTGTAGGGTCTTTGTTTTGAAGTAGATTGTCCTTTCTGTTGTCATTATTTGGGTTCTGAAGGATAGTTGCTTGTCAATTGTGATGCTGAGGTATTTCACCACCAGCTACCACAACAGTACTCCTAATCTCCCTGATAAATGCACGCTCAGTGAGGAATAAACTTCCCATGCTCCAAGATTTCATCACTTCTCTCAATATTGACATTTTCTGCGTAACTGAAACATGGCTGACAGAATCTGACACAGTACTCATAAATCAGCTTACACCACACAGATACAGTCTTTACAACTGCTCCCGAGCCCATGCCAGAGAAGGGGGAGTAGCCATACTAGCCAAATCCAAGCTACACTTCCGGAAATATTCAACAGAAACCACAGAGGAGCAGACATCATTGCAATCACCAACAAACGACTCAACTCACAATATGCCTGGTCTATCGATCGCCGACATCGAACTCAAACCTATCAGACATTCTCAAGCATGTGACAGACATCACTAACTCCACTAAAGAACAGATAATCCTTGGTGACTTCAACCTCCCATCCCTGCAAGAGAAACAATCTGATGCGTTCCATGAGGCAATGAAGGCAATGGAACTGAAACAAATTATCCATGATCCAACCCATTAGAGCGGTAATACCCTCGATCTCATCTCCCTCAACACAACAGATGCCACAATAAACAACAATACAAGAGAGAGAACAGCTGTACCTGGGAGCAGCCGCGTTTTTCATCTCCGCGGAGCAGGACTGCAGGAGGGAGAGGAGACCCAGTGACACGGCTGCAGGCACTCCGGTGGTTTCCTGCCTTGGAGGACCCCCCCTCGATCCCCATAAAGCCCTGTGGGAGCAGAACTGTGGCTGAGAGAGAACAGCTGTACCTGGGAGCAGCCGCGTTTTTCATCTCCGCGGAGCAGGACTGCAGGAGGGAGAGGAGACCCAGTGACACGGCTGCAGGCACTCCGGTGGTTTCCTGCCTTGGAGGACCCCCCCTCGATCCCCATAAAGCCCTGTGGGAGCAGAACTGTGGCTGAGAGAGAACAGCTGTACCTGGGAGCAGCCACGTTTTTCATCTCCGCGGAGCAGGACTGCAGGAGGGAGAGGAGACCCAGTGACACGGCTGCAGGCACTCCGGTGGTTTCCTGCCTTGGAGGACCCCCCCTCGATCCCCATAAAGACCTGTGGGAGCTACTCGCGGCCTGCGAGTCGCGGCCTGTGGGGTCGTGTCCTAAGGGGTGTGTCACAAGGGGTAAGACACGCTCCTTTTGCGCTCACGAGAAGCTCTCGAGAGCATTTGATTCTACAATTGTCTGTCCATGGGGAAGCAGAAGGGAAAGTTGATGGTGAAATCTGGGTCTGGGGACGGGGCCCAAGGAGGTAAAGTTGTTGGCCCTATGGATAGGCATGTAGCATCGCTGCAGCCTGCTAAATTATCGCCGGACGGAGCTTCCTTAAGCCCCGAGTTCCAGCTACATCCTCCTTTCCCTCAACCACTTTCTTCCTCTACTCTCCTTGAAGCTCCTTTAGCCCCTGTGGCTTTACCTCTGAGACCTGTTTGTCCGGCTGTTTCTGACCCGATCGTTCCTCTTCCTGCTGGAGAGGTAACTTTAGGGGATATTTGGACTGCACTACAGCAAATCGATAAAAGGTTATCATCAACTGTTTCTTCTCTATGTTCTTTTACGACTGATGTTGTTGATAAGTTTAAAGATATTGATAAGTAGGTAAATTCTTTAGCTCAAGTCTCTGCCCGCGCTGATTCTCATTTGTTAACTGACCCTAATACTAGTCTTCCTTTACTTAAGGATATTTCTGCTGTTTCTTACCGGGTAGAGTTACTGGAGAATCAGCATAGGGCTAGAAATTTGCGGTTCCTTAATTTTCCCTCTACTCATTTACTCTCTTTGGAAATTTTGCTCCAGAAATATTTCTCTGAGATCTTACAGTTGAAAGGTGTACTAGATGTAGTCCAAGTATATTCATTTTCCTCTGGCGGTAGAGCGGCGCTCTCTGAAGAAGGGGCTTCTGCTTCTTCTCCTAAGTCTGTCGCTCAGGATTTAACTGCCTTTTTGGAGGATTCAGCAGATGTCATAGCCAAGCGTTGCACTGTTGTTGCGACTTTTGGCTCTGAGTCTGCAAAACTGTCTGTGCTTAGGGCTTACTTTAAGCACAGAGATGCTTTATTTTGCGGCTTTAAGCTCCAAGTATTCCCAGATGTTGGCCGAGCTACACAACTAAGGCGTAAACAATTCCTGGAGCTTAGGAAGAGTTGTTGCTTTAGGTGCATCCTTTTTTTTAAAGTTTCCTTGTCGCTGCCTGGTTGTTTACCAGGGGCAAAATTATGTTTATACGGATGTGTTACATTTACAGAAATTTCTGACTTCAAAGGAAATGGCTGAGAAGTAGGATTGAGGAATTGTTTTGTTTGCTCCCTTATGTGGGGTTGCAAAACCTATAATTTCTAATAAGCTTTATTTTGAAGTTTCCTGTTATGTTGTATATCTCTCCTTGATGTGTATCAATTTTTTTCTTTTGTATCCTTTTCTTGAATGACTAATGGATTACCTGGATTTTGTTTTCCTTTTTTTTAGTTCTGTATTCAGGGAAGAAAATTGTTAAATAAAAGATATAAAAAACAACAATACAAAGATCACACCCGTCCCATGGTCGGACCACCATCTTATTACCTTCAGAAGTTCACACCAACATCCACCCATTAAGGAAAAAGGCCAGCTATCAATAAGATTCAAACCTTTCAACAAGGAAGAATTCTTACAACAAGTACTCCCAAAAATACAGACTGAATCAACTGAAAGAGAAACTCTGACCAACAATTGGAATGCCGTAATCACATCAGCAGCACAAACAACAACCACCCACATAGGAAACAGAACAAGACCCACAATGGCATGCTGGTATACACCCACACTGCGGAAACTAAAGACACAGCTCAGACACATCGAGCAAAGATGAAGTCGAAGAATGAAATAGACAGAGTAAACTACATGATTGAGCTCGACAAATATGGCATGGAAACAGATAATGCTAAGAGAGCATATCACACGAAGATTATAATGTCATCAATTAACAAACCACGCAAGCTGTTTGATATTGTCAAGAGGTTAATGAAATCTCCTAACACTGTGAACCAACTTCCAAGCCTGCAACCACAACTGCTAGTGGCACAATACAAGCAGCTGTAACAACCCAGAACACAACCGTTAACAGTAAGAAGTGACCTTGCTATAACCACAAACACTGAATGGGGAACATTCGTAAAGATTTCTAAAGAAAGAATCAAAACCACCATATCAGGACTAAACACCACAACCTCCCCGCTCAACCCCTGCCCGGTAGAGTGGATAAAAATTTATTTATTTATTTATTTAGCATATATTTGTATGCCGCTACTTCCAGTGATCAGTAGCGGCTTGATTACAGGCGTGATATTGACAAATCATTACATAAATTTAAAGGAGTATACAATTGATTTGGAAGGGAAAGCACGGCACAGCACACAGTGTAGGGTCTTAAGGAGAGGGACAGTTATTCACATATTCACATATTTACCTATATACATATTTACATATATACATAACTGCATCAATGATCTGTCTAAGTGATGCTGTAATGGGATTGGAAAAGATGTGTTTTAAGCTTCTTCCTGAAGTCCTTTAGGTCGGTGATTTGGCGTATCTCATAAGGCAGGTGGTTCCAGAGCATGGGAGCCGAGTATGTGAAAGCCCGGTTGCTTGTCAGTGTGTTGACTGCTCTTATGCTACTTGGTACGCAGAGTGTGTTAAGGTTTGTGGTCCGTCTGCTTCTGTTATTAGGTTGTGTGGTGATGAGGGTGGAAAGGAAAGAGGGGGATACTTTGTGGATGATCTTGAAAGTTGTTATTAGCACTTTGTATATTATTCGTGCTGGGATGGGTAGCCAGTGTAGTTCAATCAGGGTTGGTGTAATGTTATCAACTAGGTTCTTGTTCATGATGATCCTGGCTGAAACATTTTGTGCCAATTGTAAGATGTTCAGTGTTTTCTTTGGTAGACCCTGAAGGATGGCATTACAGTAGTCAAGGTGGGGAATGATGAGGGCCTGGGCTACTGTTCTAAAGTCAGAATGGTCAATGATGCAGCGTAAAGGTTGAAGAACCCTCAGCTTGTGAAATATTGCTCTGTTGGTAGACCGGAGGTGTTTGTCCATTTTTAAGTTATCGTCAATCAGTACGCCTAGATATTTGATCTCTTTTTTAGAGAGATAGGAGTTATTGTTCAGGGTGATGGATGCCGGAGGATCAAAGTCTTGTTTCCCTGACATGAACATAACTTCAGTCTTCTTGTGGTTAATTGACATATTGTTGAGATGTAGCCAATTTTGCATTTCTAGTAGGCATTTTTCTAATTGGTTGTAGTCGGGATTGTTTATATGAAGAGGAGTGTAAATCATAATATCATCCGCATACAAGTGGTAGCTGATATTGAACTTTTGGAAGATCATGCAAACTGGTTGTATGTAAACGTTGAATAGGAGGGAGGAGATGGCTGAGCCTTGAGGTATTCCTTGTGTTTGGGGGAAAGGCTCAGCTTGTTCGTTGTTGTAGCGTACCTGCTGCATTCGGTTTGTTAGGTAGGACTCGAACCACTTTAATGGGGTTCCTGATATACCTATAGATGCCAGTCTGCGCAGTAGAGTTTGATGGTGAACTGTGTCAAACGCTGCTGAGATATCTATGAATATGAGTATGAACATCTTGTTTTTGTTTTCCAGACCCCGGGTGAGGTTGTCAAGGAGAGCTATTAGCAGGGTTTCTACTCCATGGTGCGGTCTGAAACCGTATTGATGTCATCAAGTATCTTGTTTTCATCTAGGTGGTCCTGTAATTGCTGTTGTGTCACTTTTTCGATGATCTTTGCAAGAAATGATATACTTGATATCGGCCGGTATGAGGTTGGATCTTCTTTGTTGAGTGCCTTATTTTTTAGAATAGGCCTGATTAGTGATCTTTTTAGGTGATCAGGCATGATACCTTGTTATTTATTTATTTTATTTATTTATTTAACAGTTCTTCTATACCGCTCTATTCTAGATCAGAGCGGTTTACATCCAACATCAACCATACAACACAGGGACCCTGAGTTGCATTTACAATAAACAGGAGATCAACTTGGAAGTAACTGGGGGGAACTATGTACATTGTATAACATATCTACATCTTATTTACACTGGGGGTCCTGATCATTGTTGCAGGGATTGATTCACTATGTGCGTTATAATATGTGCAATCTCGTGTTTCGTAGCTTTGATCCAGTCTGCTGGACAAGGATCCAGGAGAGAAGTAGTTGTGTTTAAGTTTGAGATGGTATGGATGATGCAATTCTCATCAATTGTCTGGAACTTAGACCAACTTTCTATCGGTTTATAGCTTGTTTCCTGGCAGTTTGGCTGATTTGTGGTAATGTCCAGGGGTTGTCGAGGAGGATTGAGCTTTGTAGCATAATGATCAGCCAGTTCTTGGGCCGAGATTTTGCCATTGCAATCGTGTTCGTGTAAGGGTTTTGTGAGCCCCCTAACTAGCTCAAACAGCTCTCTGGGTCTATTGATGGCCTTGTTGAGTAAGTTGGTGTGGTGCGTCTTTTTGGCAAGGTTAATCTCATGTTTGTATTTGGCTAGGAGTGCAAGGTATTCCAACTTGTGCAGATCATTTTTAACCCGTCTCCATTTTCTCTCAACTTTTCTTAATTCCTTCTTCATTTTGTGCAGCAGTGGTGTGTACCATGGTTCCGATTTTGTCTTTGTCGGTCTGGTTACTGATTTCCATTTTGGCTCCGAGTTGGCTTCTATTGAAAAGGTCCATTGTTGAATTAGGTCTTCGATGTCTGTGTTGCCATGGGTTATGTGTTTTTCAATAGAGTTTATTAACGTTTCCTTGTTAAATTGCTGGAACCTTCTTCGAAGTTGTTCAGTCGAGCCAGATTCGATCTTGTCTGTAGTGGCACATAGATATAGAGTGAGGTGTATTTGGTAATGATCGGACCATGGTACTTGGGATACACAAGTTTTGGGTTGCTTTCCTTCTAATAGCAGTGGAAATTTGGGTAGGAATATCAGGTCCAGAGAGTGCCCTTTATTATGGGTCTCCCCTTGTATCACTTGTTTATACCCGAGTTGATCCATGGCTTCTAAGAAGGAAGTGGCCTGCATAAGCGGGACGGAGTTAAGATTAAAGTCACCCAGGGTTATTTGGTATTTCTTAGCTGCAGTGGAGGAGATGATTTCCAATGCGTCAGCGAGGTCTTCATGGTGCTGTGTTGGAGGTCTATACACTAGGCATATCGCTAAGGTCCTGTTCTCCACTTTGATAATATCAATTCCTTGGGTAGAGACTTTTGAAGTATTTGTCAATCCGAGAGCAGACTTCGCAAGGATTAGGACTCCTCCTCCCTTCTTGTGTGTGCGAGGACAGTTGAATAATACATATCCCGGTTTGTTGATCTGGTTCACTATAGCAGCATCAGTGTCGGAGAGCCACGTTTCAGTGATGCATAGTAGGTCAGGTTTTTCATCGGTGATGATATTGTGTATGATGTGGGTCTTGTTCCTTATGGATCTTGCATTTATTAGTAAGCATGAGAGTTGTGCATGTGGAGGGGTGTTAGATTGAAAGAGCAGGTTTTTTCTTGGCTTATTCTTAGCCTTATGTGAATTTACTTGTTTCACGGTGTTCTTGGTGAGGGCAGTGCTGGGGGGCCTCAGGTTGAGATGGTTTAAGGTTTCTATGTGGGCAGTGTTGATGGAGCTGTGTGGTATGCGAGTAGACACAGTGAGAGGGGAATAATAAAACACTGGGCACCATATGTAGGGCGAGTAGAAGAGCAGGATTTGGTTGTGGAGAGCATCAGTTAACGACAATGCAAAAGTTAGGAAACAATAAGATATAAAACTATACCTTAAGAGAGATCCTGAGGGCCCAAGTAGTGATATCTGGTTGGTTTGAGGCTACAAGGTACACCCGGCTTGTCGGAGTTACAGATATTTGAGCAAATTAAGATACAAAGTCTTAAGCTTGGGATATAATTTCAGAGGTATTTACAAAACAGATTAAGATACAATGACTAGGATACAAGATACAATGACAAGGACAGAATGACTAGGTTTAATAGATCGAGTTTGTGTAGTCCTTTGGTTACCTTTTTAGTTGCTGGACGGGTGTTGATTCGACGGATGTAGACCAGGTTAGCGAGCTCGACCAGCTGTGGGAGCTCAAGCTGAGTTTACCCGTTCCTTAAAGTTAAAAAAGGAACTTAGCGCTACTCTGGCAAACATAGTAAATGCATCATTCAAACAAGGCAAAATGCCCAACAACCTAAAAACTTCTATGATATGACCATCCCTCAAAAAACCTGATCTCGACCCAATAGAACCCACCTCTTACAGACCTATAACGAGCCTACCATTCACTGCAAAGATAATAGAGAAAATAGTCCAAAAGCAACTTCAAGATCACCTGGAAAAGAACAACGCCCTGGATCCTCAGCAGCACGGGTTCCACCCCTCCCATGCTCTATGGACCCATCACGACCACCAATCCAACAAACCCAAAACTAATGGACTGCTTTAATGATGTCTCCAAATGGCTACAAGAAAACAATCTTGCCATAAACCTAAAAAAAAAACGGAAGTGCTATTTTTAACCAAGGACCAAATTTTCACCCCCCCCCCCACCATTCCTCACTCTAGGCACAACTAAAATAAAAGTCCAAACACAGGTAAAACATCTAGGTGTCATCCTTGATCAAACACTGTCATTTAAACAACAGATAGCAAGAGCCACTAGATCAGTATTCTTCAAAGCAAAGATGGTGCAAAGGCTCAGACCACTCATAGACCCACAAGACTTAACGCACAGTTATGCAAGCAATGACACTACCGCACTTAGACTATTGGAATGCAATCTACCAAGGACTCACGGCCACCACCGTCATCCCACTATGAACAACCCTCAACACAACGGCAAGGATCATTCAGAGAGTAAAGAAACACAACCACATCATTCCTGTCCTAAGAGAACACCATATTCTCCCATTAGAGGCAAGAATAAATATAAAACATTGATTCTGATACACAAAGCTCTTCACCAGCAGCCACCATCTTATCTACAAACCCTGCTAACCCGGACGAACTCTGGAAGATCAGCACGACAGACCGTGAACAATACACTCATTGTGCCACATGACAGAACAAAATTTAATCATCAGACATGTAACTGTGCATTTGATCTTTATGCACCCTCACTTTGGAACTCTCTTCCAACCCAAGTCCACAGCAACAATGACTTATCTACATTTCGAAAGCAGATAAAAACCCTTCTCTTCCGGGAACACCTAGGATTAATGCAGAACAGCACCCAGTGAAGTTCCCCAAGGCAGATTAAGACAGCAGAGAAAACCAGAACTGTAAATAAATACAATCTATGAATAAGACTGAAGAGAGAGTCAGAAATGTACCCATGACTGATACATCTCGTGAGAATGTAAATATATTATACTCCCCCTGGTGATGGTATACTCCTTTCCCCCTGTAAATACAAATAACCCTGTTCAATGTACTCCCCCTTGTTTATTGTAAACCGCTTTGACCCAGTGAAAAGTGGTATATAAGCATTGGTTAAATAAATAAATAAATTTCAGCTCAGATTTACAGTTATTGGTATGTGTTTAAAGATAGTGTCCACGCCTGTATTTGCAGTTGCCCCTTGGCACGTTTAGGTTTATAAAAAGTGCTTGTTTCAGCCAACCCCTTACAGGAGGAATTAAGGGGGACATCTGCCTTAATCCCCCAATATGTATTTCCCCCTTCACAAGTTCTTTGGGTACCTAGGGACACATCTATAATTGATGAAAAGTAACAAGACATTTAGGTTTGCAAAATGGGCAGAATACACATGCGTGAGGCGACATTTACGAAACACGCATGTTCCGGAATACTGGTATGTAGCTGTGGATAGTGGAGCCTGTCTGTGTGGGTGTTTGTACCCCTATTGGCCGCTGCATTGGGGATTGCACATGTTGGTGGTGTATCCGCAATGTGGGGTAAAAGGTTGGGACATGCACTAAAGGATCCACCACTGGGACCCAAACCAGCAACCCTCTGCTCTGCAGTACACTGACTGAGTGTAGTGTACCACAGTGTTGCCACATAAGCACTTCTGTCCCTGGAGCCAACATGTTTCCCGTCAGACAGACTGTGACATGTTGCACTGCACACGGTGCACTGGAACACTGGCCTTGGGCAAGAACCTTAACCCTCCATTGCTCAGAAAAATCCAAGTTATCAATGACCCTGTTTAATGTACGTTTACCAAGTTTAAGTTACAATGTAAACCGCTTTGACTGAAATGATAAAGCGGCATAAAAAAACCTGTTAAATAAATAAATAGCCTTGGTCTGCTGCAGGCGGATGCCACTGCCCTCTCCACCACCAACCCCTCCCCCCCACCATGCTGACATACCCATGTGCTGTCAGTGCGCAATCCCAGGCCATCCAATATGTGGGTAGGCAGGTTCCTAGGGTGCGGGTGCTGGGAAGGGGGGCATACATGGACATCTGCACATCCCCCCCCCCAATCACCGCCTGCCAATGTTATGTCCCTTCCGCCTGAGGGAGAGACTACTGGGGGTGTCAGGTTGGAGGTCTAGAGACTATTGGCCTAGTGGACCAGGTAAACGTAGGAAGATTGTTTTATGTCAGCAGACTGTGGACAGGCTAGGGCATGCAATGTGGCTACAGTGTACCCAGTTTGGCTACTGGGTGTAAATATGTTTCAGACAATGCATGGTCTAACCCTGACCTGCCTTACCAGGGGCTGTAGTAAAGGGAGTTCATTTAGCTGGGTTTAAAAATAGTTTGGGACGTTTCTTGCGGAAGGTCCATAGACCCTTGTTAGAGTGGTCCCCAGATTTTCACTGCTTGCCCCATTACAGGCATAGTGATGTTTGGGGTACCTGCTACGTACGTGTCTCTTGGATGCGACACTGTGGAACACAGAATACTGGGCAAGTTTGACGTTGGTCGGATGCTGTCTTGCTGTTTTTCAATTTCTGTGTTCCTTTGTGCCACCTAGGTGACTCCCTAGTCTGCCTGTGCCCCAGCTGCTCCCACTGCATGACCCACCTGCACCCCCTTTGCCCCATCACCATAGTGCCCTTTCCTACTTGGGGAACTATGCTGTTGCCGCTGTCTCTCTCCTGCAAAAGTGCATTTACCGACAGGTTTTCACTGGCGGTAAAATCCTGGCATTAATGTTACAGCATTAGTGCAGCAGGGGCTTCTCCCCACCCACTCCCTGCCCATTGACCCCTACTCTCTGCCCTTTGGGACATTTACCGCTGCTGGTAACGTTAACACGCGTTAACATTACAGATGCTACAAGTGTAACATTAGAAACAGGAAAGAACTATATGCGTGTTAACTATGTTCAGGTAATGTTTTTATAATCAACTTAAGTATATATTATCTATGGCAAAAATCATAAAGGACTCTACTTGTATTACACCTGTATCTAGTGGATGGGTCTTTGTGTTCCTGATTTCATTGCTGCGATATATAGTTAAGGTTGAATTAATCTATGAGTTGTATTTATGAGGGGTGGCTTGGGGGGGGGGGGGTAGGTAGATTAGAAGGGATAATGTGGGATAATTTAGTCAAATGTTGGAAATTTTTATGTTGGATATATTTCTGTTTTGTCATTCGAATTACTATAGTGTTCAATGAACAGGAATATTTTTATCTTCTTGCGGAAGACTTGAAGGTCTTTGATGGCTCTTATTTTGTCTGGAAGGTTTTTATTTTCAATAATCAGTATGTCCATTCCATCTATGTTTTTGCTTGAGTGGAGGGTCATCCTAAGTTCTTGGGTTTTTTTTATATTTATTGAATTTTGAGAATACATTCAATTCCAAAATTGAATAAAGGAAACATGGTAACACAAAATACAAATACAAATATCATAGAACCATACCATTAATACATTACCATAATAAGCCCACAACATTGCTCAGGGGAGGCACCAGGAAATCAATTACATTGAGAAGGAAAAGTAAAACAAAGCAAAGCAAGACTTACACATCAGCCGTACAAGAAGTTACAATCACAATACTATCCTCCCTAGCCACCAGGAAGTCCAGAAGCTGAGCGGGCTCAAAAAACACAAATATCTTCTCTTTGTACGAAACACAGCAATGAGCAGGAAATTTTAACAGAAAAGTACCACCAAGGGAAAGGACTCTGGGCCTCAAGCCCAGAAATTCCTTCCTCCTCAGCTGAGTGTTTCTAGCCAGATCAGGAAAAATACGTACACATGAGCCCATAAACTGCTGACTGAAATTCCTGAAATACAACCGAAAGTTCTTGTTTTACTAGAATAAGTACTCCTCCACCTCATTTGGAAACCCTGGGACATTAAAAAAGTTTATATCCCATGAGGTTCAATTGTTTAGTTAGTACGGTATCTGCATCCGAGAGCTATGTTTCCGTGATAAACAGTAAATCTGGATTGTTGTCATTCACAAAGTCTATTATCACAGGAATTTTATTCCTAATGGATCTTGCATTTAAGAGTAAACATTTTATAGGAGTTGCGGTTATTTGGGGATTACGTTGCTGCATTGTATCTCTTGGAGTGATGCATATTAATCTTTGATGAGGATTTTTATGACTGTGGTAGTTTAAGTGTTGTATTGTGGATAGGCTAGGTTGTGTCTGTGGCGGTTCTGAATGATAGGGATATGATAGTATTTTACTAAGGTAGATGGGATGGTTTCACATAGTGGTGGTAGCATATGGAGAATTAGTAAGGTGAGAATAAGAGAAACTGATTTTCTGTTCTCCATTGTGAAATCAAGGGTAGGAGGGTAAAGTAAACTGAAGCTCTCAGGAAACAAGTGGAAGAACTCAGAGAGGAGGTGGTGAGGCTGAGGAGCGTTCAAGAGAGTGAAAAGTATATTGATGAGATGCTTCTTGCAACATCCACGCTCTCCAGCAGAGGAGAAGATGGGAGCCTACAGAATGACGAAGGTTGGACAAAAGTCACCCGGGCCTGCAGAATCACCAATCCAACTTCTCCAGCCCTTGAACTGAAGAACCATTATGCAGCCCTGGAAGTGGAGAAGGTGAAAGCATCCCTGGAAAGAGAAGAACCAGAGCTTGAGCACCCAAAGTTGCAGAATCAGTGACCACAAGGAAGCGAAGGGTAGTGATGGTTGGTGACTCTCTTCTGAGGGGTACCGAGGCGTCCATCTGTCCACCAGTTTAAGAGAATTACCACAAGAGATTGAAGAGAAAATATGACATTACCTCATTGATTTCTATGTTCCGATGTTTGGCGTGTTACTCTTGTGGTAATTCTCTTAAACTGGTGTGTTCCAAAAACATGGCATGATATCTCGTTTTGAAGTAACTGCTTATATTCACAGTGCTAGTTTCGTGACACTTACATTACTTCTATGAAGATATCGCTGAGACTCAACAGTTTTAAAGTTTCACCCCCTGAAGAAACTGACAAGTTTGTGAAACGCGACACGGCGGCCGAAGGACGGCGTCGGGGCACCATAAGCACAGTTAAACCGTTCACTTTTACTTGGAGTGTGAACTTGCCTGTTTAAGAATATTATAAGTACAAAAGAGAAAACAGGTCGTTGATGCAAGTAATGGCACACATCCATTGACATAGTCTGCAGGAGAGTGCCTAATCATAGTCTGAGACCTTGTTTTCTTTTCTACAATATGTAAACTGAAAGTTACTACAGAAGAAAAGATCATAGCCAGAGTTGTTTGGATTGGTGGGATTGTTTTTTGTATTTTTACATTGATATGTTTATCCCCCATAAAACTGACCCACTACCTTGATTCTGCATACATGAGAAAGATCTTCAGCCACGATGCTAGTGGCAGATAAACATACGAAGCTGCAAGGCACAACATATCCCAGCTCATAAAGACAGATGCTATCCTAAGATTTTTTTTAATTATCTATTTGCATTTACGCACTGCATTTTCAATCTAAAAAGAGCTGCCCAAAGTGACTTATAACAGATAACACTCATATAATTCAAAAGTCAACACATTTGGGCTTCCTCCCTCCTGAGAGTATGGATTCGGTGGGGGTGTGTAACAAATGATAAAGGCAGGTAGAGTCAACAATCTTTATTACATACATGTAGTTCAGAACATGGAATAACATGACTGTGATTCACCTCTGTGATTTCTCCAGTAATACATCAATTTTATAATGCTCATGCACAAAGCTATCGAGCATCTGATATTCACCATGACTTTGGTGAAAGTGCAAGTCATGGTCGTGAGGGGAAATGGCAGAGCCTTGAACTGAAAATGCCTCATGGGCACGGCCAGAACTTCTCTGTTCCAGCTTTGTTTGGTGATATTTTAACATAATCCCTTTCCCTCGTTATCTTTGGAGTCTGCAATCCATTGAGTTACTCTTCTACCAGTGACACCTCTGCACGCAATGATTCCAGTTTTCCTTCTACAAGTGGTTAGTTTTCTTCTGGCATTGTGTCCTAGTTGGTTAAATTTTCTGGGTATAATTTTCACTACACACTACTGAATACAATTGATTTTTGTAAGAATATGCAGGTTATGAATTTGGTCATGTTCCTAATCAAATACTTTACTTTGAGTATCAAGTTTAGCTTAGGTCCCCTTCCTTCTCTGGGACTACAGCCCAAGTATCCATCTCCTCGTATTTGAGAAACTCAGCTCCAAGTCCTTCCATCTTCTGGACTCTGTTCCTTGGTCTGTCTTACATCATGTCCCCCCCCCCCCTTACCATTCATTGGTTTCTGTATCCGACCTGTTACCTCATCCTATTTCTCTGGCTGTTCTGGCATCTTTCTTCTGGTTCCTGTCTTTCACTTTCTCTCTCATCCCTCAATTGTTCTGAGATGTTATTACTTATATACTTCTCTCATTTGATTTGTCCAATTCGAGAACTTATTTTTATTTATTTATTTGCAATTTCTTATATACCGCACTATTCGGCATCAGTGCGGTTTACATCGAACTGAAAAATCAGAACGTGAAGATAGTTCTGAGTTTACAAATAACAGGATAGTAAAACTTGGATAACCAGGGGAAACTATTTACACACTGGAGTCATAGAATAAATGTAACATGAGAAACTGTGGTCATATATGTAGATCATCAGGTTATTTTGTATTGCTTTGCTCTTGCTTCCAATTTTTGAACTTTCTGGATTTAAATATAGAACCTCTGTTCTCAAAATAGCAGAACCTTATTGCCTTTTAAACTTCAAAAGTCCATATAACTGTAATTTGCCCTCTTAATTTTTTCATTAGCCTCTTTGTTCTCTGTCCTGATAGAGTAGGCTTCTGAACAAGTATCCACGTCCAATAGCTGCACCAGAGGTCAGACACATTGCTGATTAACCAGCATCCCAGGCAATCTATAGGCTGCCCATTCTAAATTCCGACTCAGTCCACAGTTAGCAGGGATCCACGTCCAGTAATGAAGGAGCTTAATTTAATCTTCAAACTACTACTGTTTCTGCACCAATGGAAGAAGATACTGACTCCCCCATCTCTGGGCAAAATGGATTAGAACTACAGGTCATCCCCATCACACTCGCTCCTTCCGATGACATCATGGGAAGTTACTCAACTAGACTGGGTAAAAGATATGGACTCCCTTCAGTTATACACTGGCTCCCCTCGGGGTAATGTCTCCAAATG
Organism: Ichthyophis bannanicus; assembly: GCA_033557465.1. Classification (NCBI taxonomy): domain Eukaryota; kingdom Metazoa; phylum Chordata; class Amphibia; order Gymnophiona; family Ichthyophiidae; genus Ichthyophis; species Ichthyophis bannanicus. The sequence goes on along the minus strand of CM066031.1, from coordinate 113,112,522 downwards.
GGATAGTTTTCTGCATACCAAGACAGTCATGAACCTCATTCATAAGCCAGGATATGTGGAATATGAGCTCAGTTTATTAAATTTACTGCTAATGCTCGGTGTAGTACTTGCATCGTCCAAAGACAGCTTCCTTCTGGAGTTCATAAGATGGAACATGTATGGGTAATTGCTCTCTACACCTGAAATCTCTCCAGGGGATCAAGGGCCAGATCTCTGCCTGTTTATCTGACACTGCTATCTGGATGTCTCACTGTCATCTGAAATTGAATATAGCCAAACCTGAGCTCTTTATCTTTCCCCCCAAACTCACCTCCCCCTTCCTCGGTTCTGTGGGTAACACCACACTCCTTCCTGTTTCCTTAGCTTGTAACCTCGGGGTCATCTTTGACTCTACTTTCTCTTTCTCTGTACACATCCAACAGATAGCTAAAACCTGTAGTTTCTTCCTCTATATTTATTTAACAGTATTTATTTAACAGTATTTCTAAACCGCCTTATCATAATAATCAAGGTGGTATCACAGCAAACAATCTGGTAGTGTGAGGGAGAAAGTTTAGTTGGGTGCGTGTTGTGTTGTGTGCTAGATTAGTTTGAGTTATGTACAATGTGGGCTATATACAGTGGTGCTAAAAACATCTTATATACATACAGTGTAACATCAGTAAAAGTCGTCCCTTCTTTTCTACGCACACTACCAGGATCCTTATCTACTCTCTAATCACCTCCCATCTTGACTATTGTGACCTGCTCCTCACTGGTCTCCCTCTCGATCATCTCTCTCCTCTTCAATCTGTTCAAAACTCTGCTGCACGGCTTATCTTCTGCCAGTATCGCTATGCTCATATAACCCCTCTTCTCAAGTCACTTCACTGGCTATCTATCCGTTTCTGCATCCTGTTCAAACTTTTCCTACTGACCTACAAGTGCATTCATTCTGCAGCTCCTCATTACCTTTCCTCTTCTGCTCCTCTGACAGATCCCTTTTATCTGTGCCCTTCTCTGCCACTGCCAATTCCAAACTTTGTTCATTCCACCTTGCTGTTCCATATGCCCGGAACAAACTACCTGAGTCAGTGCGTCAGGCTCCTGCTCTAGCCCTATTTAAATCCAGGCTAAAAAGACAGCTCTTTGAGGCTACTTTTGGATCCTGATTTTCCTCTCTCGTGTTCTCTACTTATGTGTATCTTACCATACTCTAGTCTCCATTTTTGTGATTAGATTGTAAGCTCTGACAGTGACTGTGTCTTATGTCTACATGTACAGAGCTGCATACGCCTTGTAGTGCTATACTCATTAGTAGTAGTAATTTGTCAAGATATGCTCAGAAATTCCTCTGAATCAAACCTGTGACACTCAATATGATGGGAAAAAGCTCAGTCTCTTTTTGCTTCATTTTCTTGGTCTCTGACTGCATTTCTTAGTACTTGAAGATCTGACCGCAGTTCAGAGAATGCATCTAAATAAATAAATAAATGGTCACCTGGAAATGACACCTCTATAATCAATGCCATTCTGGGGTGGTGTTCTCATTTACCAATATTATAACATTCTAACTAAGTGCAAAAAGGCTACTGCCAATAGAGCCTTCTCCCTATTTGCACCCATGACCTGGAATGCCCTCCCCACTGAGCTCCGTTCCACCCCAGACCTATTGTCATTTAGAAAAGCCCTCAAACACCACCTTTTCCTCATCCATTACCCAGAATCCAATCCCAGAAACAACCACCCATCCTCACATCCTACACCCTACTCCACCCCACCCAAAATCCAACACCATAAAGAAAATGACTAACTCTACCACCATATCCCCTCTCTTATTTATTATTGGTACTGATCACACATCTTATTGATTAAACCTCTTATAAATATGTTGAAACCAAGCTATACTATATGTATAATTTCTCACCATACTATATGTATAAATTCTCACCATACTCCATGAATAATTAATCTGTAATTAGTTACCCTTGTTACCTCCAGGTTATCTCGTCCATGTTCAATGTAAAAACTCAATTGTCGTGTGACATTGCAGTATGTTTTTTGTTCAATTGTAAACCGCACTGATTTTAATAGCACGGTATATAAGAGAAGTAAATAAATAAAAATAAATAAATAAATATGTCCGACTTCCTTACATCCAGCTTCTTATCCGTTGGAATGGGAGTATTCCAGGTGATCAAAACTTCCTCATTCTCCATAATTCTCTTAGGGTCATGCTCCCAGTTCTTTACCAGTACAATGATATTGTAGTGTTTCCAGTGGATGAGACATGCTACTTCATTGTGCCTTTCTGTATAGAAATTTTTTGCCATCAGAACTTTGCAGCCAGTTACAGAATCTACTTATGTGTATTTTACTGTTTTTTCAATGTTTTCTGTAAATCATTCCATCTGTAATCCACTCTCCTGGACTACAACTATCAATCTCTCATCCTTTGGTTTCATTCTCCTCTGCTTAAGAACATTTACATTCATATTTCAGCACTGTTTGTGTATTTGGATCTGATGATGCTGTTAGATAGCTCTCCATGCATAATTGATGTCTATGAAGCCCAGTCCTCCTTCAGTTCTAGTACAGCATACAGATTCTTGTAAATTACTTCATGGGCATGTAGGAATTTTCTTATTTATGCATCCAGTTTTTCTAGGTCTGTAATCCCAAAGTAGTATGATAGTTTGGTAACTGATTGCTGATTAATGCTTGTAACTTATTTATTTATTTATTTTATTAACATTTTTATACTGCATTTTCCGAATGATCAAGCGCAGTTTACAAATAATAACATTGTTAATTGTACAATAACAGAAACAAATTCTGTTAAAGAGAATGCTATTAGAACTATATACATAGAGGTTGATACAAATTTAAACTATGTACATGGATGTGCTTAGGAATTCTAAGAAGCAGGGATTATTTACATCTCTTGACTGATTGATGTGTGGTATTTAGAGCACAGGTGTGGTGGTTACAGGTGTATCATGTTCTGTTAGAGTGCCATAGTGAATGGAGAATAGATGGGTTTTAAGGTTTTTACGAAATGTTTGTAGGTCATTTAATTCCCTGAGTTTGTCTGGTAGGGCGTTCCAGAAGTTTGGGGCTATGTGCGAGAATACTTTGTTGTTTGTTTTTTTTCCTGGCTTTCCTGAAGTCTGTTGGGATAACCAGTTTGCGTTGAGTTCTATTATTGGGTTCCTTAGATACAAGGGTAGAAAGGTAAGAGGGGTCAATGTCATTTATAACTTTGAAGGTGGAGATCAAGATTTTGTAATTAAGGCAGCTTTGGATGGGTAGCCAGTGGAGGGCATAAAGAGTTGGGGTTATGTGCTCCATTGGGTTGATGTTCATAATTACCCTAGCGGTTATATTTTGGACAGTTTGGATCCGTCTTAATGCTTGTTTTGTGACGTCCTGTAGCGTGGTTCTGTGAGATTATAGCACCTTTCATTAATGATTTTAATCTCCTGTAATATACTTTACTGATCTTTTCTCTCAGTAATTTCTGCTTGATCCTTGCTCTGCTCCTGCAAAATGCAATTCAATGTGTGTCTTTTAGTCAATGCTGACTCTTGGCAACCCAGCAGCTCCTGGGTTGTCTTGGCAATGTGACTGCCAGGCCTTTCTTTGAAGGAAATGGAAGGTTAATTGGCTTGCCCAAAGCCACAAGGAATGCTAGTGGGAACTGAACCCTGGTCTCCTGGTGACCAAGCCAGTGCTCTATCCATTAGGCTACTCCACTCCCTTGCTCTCATCCTAGATATTTCTATGTGTCTTCCTGTTGAAGATCCCTGATGTCACAATCCTCTGTCAGGGAGATGTTTTCTGTTTTGCTCAGTTTTCCTCTAAGGAAGGCTTCCTTAGCACATATGTCAAGGCCAAAAGCAGAAGAGGTGGCAGGCTAGTGGTTAGAGTAATGGGATAAAAATCAAGAAAGCTAGGGTTCCAATCTCACTTATGTTATTAACACTCCTTGTGACATTGGTCATGTTATATCCAACTGATTCAGACAGCACTTGGAGAAGGGACATATTGTACCAGTATATTTTTCACCATTGTACACCACTATTATGTCTAATAGTGCTATAAAAATAAGCAGGGATAGAGGAGCAGCCCAATGGTTAGATTTTAAGCTATCTAGAAACAGGAAAATACCTACTGACTTACGTAACTCACCTTGAACTTCTAAGAAAAGACCATGAGCTAAATCTAAAATCCTTATATCATCTAAGAAGCTTTTCAATACATGGAGTTCTACTAATTCTTGGTCATAAGAACTGTAGAGCTTCAGGTCATCTACAAATAGTCAGTGTGATGTCACCATTGGGCCATGGCCATCTTTAGATTTCAAGTTAAATCTATAGCCCAAGGAGTTTATGAGAATACTCATTGGACTGAGCACCTTATAAAACAGAATTGGTGACAGGGAATTGCCCTGAAATATTTCTGACCGGATTGTGATGTTAGGAATGATGTACTGACCATCCTTATACTTCAAAAAGAGTGTGGCTTGACATATTTTCATGGTGAACTTAATGTACTCTGTCAATCCAGTGTTTATTTTATATGATTCAAGGCAATTGTATGGGTGAGTTCTGCACATACCATGACAGTCATGCACCTCACTGTTCAGCCAGGGTATGTGGAGTATGATCTCAGTTTCAAATTTACTGCTAATTCTTTCCACTGTGGATCAGTTGATGGCTTTTAAGATGCGATGAGTGAGTGAAACTCTTCTTGTACTCAGTACTTTGGAAAGCTTTTCTTTTGCGTATACCATGAAAGCCGTGAGCCTCACTTCTAAGGCAGGGTATGTGGAATATGATCTCAGTTTCTCAAATTTATTGCTAATGCTCGTTGTAGTACTTGGATCATGTTAAAGACAGCCACCCTCTGAAGTTCATAAGATTTAAATGTATGGGTAATTTATCAAGGTGTGCTTGGAAGTTCCTCTTAATTAAGCCGGTGGCACCCAACACAATGGGAAATAACTGTATCTTTCGGCCACATTTTCTTGGTCTCCAAATGCATTTCTTGGTTCTTGAAGATTTTCTCCCTCTCAACATGATTCACTGAATAGTCGCTTGGAACTGACATTTCTATAATCAATGCCGTTCTGTTGTTTTTATCCTTTACCACTATATCTGGCTTCCTTGCATCCAGCTTTTTATCGTTCAGAATGAGAATATCCCAGTGATCATAACCTCTTCATTCTCTGTAATTCTCTTAGGGTCATGATCCCAGTGCTTTTCAGGCACAGCAATGTTGTAGTGCTTACAGAGTTTCCACTGGAGAAGGCGCACTACTTTATTGTGCCTTTCTATACTGAAATTTTCTGTAGTCAGAACTTCACAGCCAACAATGAGGTGAGTCATTGTTTCCAGATCTTTACCACAGAATCAACATATGTCTGTTTTGCCAGTTTTTTCAATGCCGGCTGTAAACCCTTGTTTCACTTAGTACACGTGAAAGGTTTCTTTCCACTGTGGCTCCTTTGATGGCTTTTAAGATACGATGAGTGGGTGAAACCCTTGTTGCACTCAGTACATATAAAAGGTTTCATTCCACTGTGGATCATTTGATGGCTTTTAAGAGTTGAGGACAGACTGAAACTCTTGTTGCACTTCATACACGTAAAAGGTTTAATTCCACTGTGGATCATTTGATGGCTTTTAAGATGCGATGACTGAGTGAAACTCTTGTTGCACTCAGTACATGTAAAAGGTCTCTTTTCACTGTGGATCATTTGATGGCTTTTAAGATGCGATGACTGAATGAAACTCTTATTGTACTCAATACATGTAAAAGTTTTCCTTCGGGGGCAATTTCTCCTAATGGGTTTCCTTCCACTGTGGCTCATTTGGTGTTTCTTGATTTGTGACAGATACAAGAAGCTTTTATAACATTCAGAACAGGTATAATGTTTCTCCCCAGTGTGGCTCCTCTGGAGAATTATTGGCTCTGATTGACTAGTGAAGCTTTTCTCTAATTCCAAAGGTGAAATTTTTGTCCCTCTTATGTATGAATTTTGGGTCTTTCTTAAGAATTGCTTGAAGTAATAAGATTTCAGAGATTTTTTTCTTTTGAAAGACATTTTTCCAGTGTGTGTTCTTTGGTTTGTAATTAATAGTTCCTTATGACAGAAACCTTTGCTAAATTCAATATATGGAAGTGGCTTCCCTTTAGTATGAATTCTCTGGTGTAATTTCAGGGTTAACTTCTCTTTGAAACATTTTCCACACTGAGAGCATGAAAAGGGTTTCTCTCCACTGTGTGTCCTCTGGTGCATTTATAAATCATATTGCTTATTAAAACTCTCTCCACAGGTGTTACACAGACAGAATTTCTTCCCTTTCCTCTCTCCTTGGTGGTGTTTAGAAGTCATTTGGTCACTGCTGTTATTTGGGAAAGATCTCTCTGCTCTCAGGTGTATCTGGTGCTCAGGGATGTCTGTGAGCTCCCTGTCACTTCTCTCACACTCAGTGACTCCGTCCGGTGAGTCTCCTGCAGGGTCTCTCTGCTCCTTCCCTGATTCCTGCTGACTATTCTTTGTGTTTTTCCTCTCAGTCCTATGGGAAATATTCTCAGAGACATTTCCTGATTTTCCCATTTCTACAGGAGGTTCTTCTCGATTCTCTTCCTTCTTCTGTTCCTGGATGGACTGATTCTGCAGGATACAAATAGAAGACATTAATGATGTATTAATGACTATGGAAAGCTATAATGATCCCGGAAATGAATTTGAATATTAGGAGTCCCAGGCAAAACGTCCGCACTGCACTCCTTCGCAATTAGCTTTTAGACCACAAGCCCCCCCCGTCCCCCAAGATTTTGTTTATTAAACTCAAATCTTATCATTTCAATACCATCCCCCCAAGAACAGTGCAAGATAAATTCATATTTGTATGTCACATGTTTAAATATTAAACCTTGTTTTGTAAATATATGCATAGTGCCGCATTCTGTTCAGGACGTCCATGCCCCTGTGTCCCAGATCGGAATCAGACACACAGAGGCAGACGCGATTCTGATCCCATGGGATCAGAATCATGACTAGGCCTGTACGTGCTCCAAAAAAAGCAAATATTTTATGTTGTTTTTCTTTTTCATTTGGAAAGCAACATTACATTTAAATCTTTCTAGATTTATACCGTGGATGCACCATTTGAATGAATCTCACTCTTTGGAGTTCACTCTCTGGGATGGTTCAGCCTTGGTATCTCGGCTCATGTCAATCAGATATGTTCCAAGTGACAAGTGAGAAAGAACGGGATTATCCTTTCCTGTTTCAGAGACTGTCAGAATGTTTGGCAGAGCCTCTTGTAAAGAGGAGTGGCCTAGTGGTTAGGACAAGGTACCTCAGGCCAGAGGGCCAAGGGTCCAAGTCCCACCTGGAGACAGCAATCTCACGGCAGAGTGACTGGTGTTTCTAGTCCTATGGGCACTCCTTGTGGCCTTGGGCAAGCCACTTAACCCTCTGTTGGTTAAATAAATAAATAAATAAACACTATGAGGCACATTCTGGTTCCCGAACATCCGCCTGCATAGGCCAGGCAAAAAACAGACATGCGGGAGATGGACCCGATTCTGCCACTGCGGGGCCTGGACGTACCTGCAATGGCAGAAGTGGGGACATAGATGTCTGGGGGGACGTTCCATGGGCTGCCTGTCCTCCTCACACAGCACTCCAGCTGGCATGCTGGTGCATTGGTGTCCCATTGCCATGGCACTGAGACAGACAGAGCTGCTGAATGCCTGGTCCTATTGCGGCCCCAGCATACCACTGTCTGACCCTTGGTGGGAGCCCTCAAGGTCAGGGTCAGGCGGCGTGAGCTCTCACACAGCGGCATGATGGAGCTGGGGGGGGGGCTACAGGAAGTGATTGCCGGATTACCTGGCACTTATTCCCCTCTCGAGGAGGAATATGGCGGGCATCCATCTCTGCACCAAGGGACGTACACAGGCCTGACCTGAATGGTCTCTGTACATCCCAACACATGGCTCTACCCCTGCTCCGCCCTGGGGCCACCCCCTCCTACCCACGTCTAGTGCTCCCTGCTCTGTACATAACAGGGAGCACTAGCACTGGAATAGCATTCTGGGGCTGAGCGCAGCTTGGACGTCCAACCCCACTATTCAAGGTACAGAATGACCTCCTATGGTTATTCTCCTGGTCCTGACTTGAACATGCTTATTCTCCTGGGCTCCAATGAATGGCATCACCTATCTGTGAGGGCTTATATTCTCCATATGGGAGGTTGTAGGTAAGTAAATCAGCATTACTCAGCTATACTCTGCAATATCTCCTATTATACAGTATAGTATTTATTATTACTCACCTGGATATGAGTCCATAACTGCTCTTTCTCCTGACTCCTGGAGATCCCAGACATTCGGCTCTTCCTCTTGTTTAATCTTTGATAATATATCAGGATTGATTCCTTCATAGCCTGTTTTCAGGAATAAACATGAAAAATGAGTTCTATTTCCTTTCTATTGACTGAAAAACAGACAGCAGTAGCTCTCAGGGAGCAGAAAATGATAGGGAGGGAGGATCTACTACTGCCGTCTATCATAAATCAGAGGGACCTGGGGGGTCATTATATCTCACTTTAAGTATTTTGGTAATTGAACAAGTCATACATTTTTATAATAAAGAACTTGAATCACAGGAGTGGAGGAGTGGCCTAGTGGTTGGGGCAAGGTACTTCAGGCCGGAAGGTCGGGGATTCAAATCCCACTAGAGGACAGCAACCTTGGGCCGGAGGACTGGGGTTTCTAGTCCCACAGGTGCTCCTTGTGGCTTTGGGCAAGCCACTTAACTAATTTTACAGGGAACATGGGCTATGGAGGGTTATCTCCAAGTTTTAATGCCCTGTTCAATGTAATTTCAGTTTGTTCAATGTAAACCGCACTGATGCAGAATAGCGCGGTATATAAGAGAATGTAAATAAAATAAATTAAATAAATTAAGAAGAAGGAAAGCTGTGATTGTTTCATATTAACCAGATATATTTTCAAGAAGCTGCACAGTATGAGGTCTCTTAGTATTAAGGTTGATTTAGGAGACTCCAGTGATCCTCTTGCAGGATGACTGCTTAGCCCTTCAACACCTTCTCCCCTCAGAATCGTATCCAAGATTTTACACACCATCACTGCGAGGGTATGAAATTCTATGAGAATTAAAGAGGAGGAGCACTTCCTGATGAAAGAGGCCTAGGGCAGGGCTCAAATCTAACTACCCCACAACACTCCTTTTGACTTTGGGCAAGTCCTTTTGGGGGGTAATTTTATAACTGCTGACATTAGTGAGAAATGTGTGCTGTGCTTTTCAATAGTACCAGTTAAGGGGAAACTCCTTCTTCAGAAACCCCTCCTCAAAGAGCGAGTAAACTTAGATACATACAAGCCATACACACATAACTTTACCCATATACAGGGGGCACAATTATATAAAAGTTATGCTTCCTGTTCTGTTCCATGTTGTTATGTATTCTAAAGGCATTTCCACGATTTACTGACCTACTAATAATATTCAAGATAATCAACAACTTATCAACGTCTATCCTTCAGTCAATGATTAAAAAAACACGCAGACCAGAACAAGAAGAATATCTAGTAACAACACCTTGGAAATCCCAACAAGCAAGACGAAAGCCAGACAATCTTCTTGCAAGAGCCTTCTCCATATACGCTCCCCCACTATGGAATGAACTGCCCGCCGCTATATGAGCCATCAATGAGCTAACTGACTACAGGAAGACTATAAAATCTCTTTATAAAATCCTTGTTTATTCAGATTTTCACCAGGGCCGATCAACATACATATAACATCTGCTGGAGACAAAGAAAGCATAGTTACTCACCTGTAACAGGCGATCTCCAGGAACAGCAGGAATTTAGTCTTCACATATGGGTATCGTCGGTACCGACAGAGCCTGCGCGGGAGCGCTCCCCAGCGTCCAATAGGAAAGCTTTTGAGAGCATCCCACAGCGCCTGCGTGCTGCCTTCCCGTCTTTCCCAACTGTCCCTCTCCAGTTGAATTTAAAGCTGAGACAAAAGAGAGAGGGAAAGAGATAGATAGAGAGATACAACTCCTAGGGGAGGTGGGTGGGTTGTGAAGACTAAATCCCTGCTGTTCCTGGAGATCATCTGTTACAGGTGAGTAACTATGCTATCTCCAGGAACAAGCAGGAAAGCACAGTTACTTACCTGTAACAGGTGATCTCTGGGAACAGCAGGAATTAGTCCTCACATATGGGTACGTCGGAACCGACGGAGCCGGCGCGGGAAAGCTCCCCAGCTTTTCAGATGAAAAGCTTTTGGGGCTTCCCACAGCGCATGCGCGCTGCCTTCCCGCCTTCCTTACCAGCTCTCTACAGTTCGAGTTTATAGCTGAGACAATAGAGAGAGGAAAGGAAGGTAGATAGATAGAAGATACAACTCCTAGGGGAGGTGGGTGGGTTGTGAGGACTAATTCCTGCTGTTCCCAGAGATCACCTGTTACAGGTAAGTAACTGTGCTATCTCCAGGAACAAGCAGGAATAAGTCCTCACATATGGGGACTCCCTAGCTAAGATGCCTGGGAGATCCCCCTCCAAGGGAAAACCATCTTCGTATGGATCTCAGGCATCCATTCAGGGAAGGTGGGCAGGAGTTGCTTAAGTATGGAACAGGTGTTTGAGGACAGCCTGACCAAACAAGGCATCCCGGCGGGAGTCCTTGTCCAAACAGTAATGGGCTGTGAAGGTATGAACCGAGGCCCAAGTGGCTGCTCGACAGATCTGATCGATGGATACAGAGGGAAGATGAGCCATAGAAGTAGCCATGGCTCTCACATTGTGAGCTGTGACATGGCCTTCCAGAGAAATATTCTTACTCTGGTAAGCAAAAGAAATACACTGAGCAATCCAATTGGAAAGTGTACGTTTGGATACTGGAAGTCGCAAATGAGAAGGATCAAAAGCCACAAAAAGTTGGGAAGACTTTCGATGTGGCTGAGTCCTGTTGAGGTAAAAGGCGAGAGCTCTTTTACAGTCAAGAGTATGAAGGTTCCTCTCTGCACTGGATGCATGAGGAGCCGGAAAAAAAACAGGTAGATATACCTCTTGATTAAGATGAAAAGGCGAGACCACTTTGGGCATAAAGTGGGGGTTCGTCCTAAGGACCACCTTATCATGATGAAACCTAATATAAGGTGGATTAGCCACTAAAGCCTGCAGTTCACTGATGCGGCGAGCTGAAGTGACTGCAATAAGGAAAACTACCTTCCATGAAAGAAATTTCAAGGAGGTGGAGTCCAAAGGCTCAAAAGGTGGCTTCATAAGCTGACCTAGAACTAGGTTCAAATCCCATGCTACCGGCGGAGGTCGGATGGGAGGTTTAGTTAAGGTCAGGCCTCTCATGAACCTTGCAACAAGAGGATGAGAGGAAACAGGTTGTCCATTTATAGGTTTTAAGGATGCTGCAATAGCACTTAAATGGACTCGTACTGAATTCGTCTTGAGGCCTGCATTGGAAAGATGCAGGAGATAGTCTAGTAGAGAATTCAAAGGAAGTGCCAGAGAGTCAAGACCCTGTTGAGCACACCAAATGGAAAAACGTTTCCATTTGAAAGCATAGGAACGCCTGGTAGAGGGTTTCCTAGAGGCATGAAGGATATCTTTCACTGGTTGAGAAAGATTAAACTCATGAAGGCTTAAGCCTTCAGTAACCAAGCTTGGAGATGTAGAGACTTGGGGTTTGGGTGCCACAAAGTCCCTTTCTCCTGAGACAGAAGGTCTGGCGCAGCTCCCAGGTCCAGGGAGGAGCCATGGGAGAGCTGTAGAAGTAGAGGGAACCACACTTGGCGTGGCCAGCGTGGAGCTATGAGGATCATCAACCCGTGATCCCTCTGAAGTTTGAACAGAGTCTTGGGAATCAAAGGAATGGGTGGAAAAGCATACAGGAATTCCTGACCCCAATGCAGGAGAAAGGCGTCGTTGGCCTGAGCTCCCTGACACGGAGTCCTGGAACAGAACCGGGGAAGTTTGGCATTCCACGGACTTGCAAAGAGGTCTATGTCCGGGGTCCCCCATTCCTGCAAGATTCTGCGTATCTGGTCCATATGCAGGGACCATTCGTGTGGAAGCAGAACTCGACTGAGTCTGTCTGCCCGAGAGTTTTGAACTCCTGGAAGGTATACTGCCAGAAGATGAATTTGATGCTCTCTGGCGAAGGCCCATAATCTGAGAGCTTCGTTGCAAAGCGACAGAGAGCCCATCCCTCCTTGTTTGTTGACATAGAACATGGCTACCTGATTGTCTGTCTGGACTAGGACAGTCAGGTTGACAAGGAGGGTGTGGAAGACTGTGAGGGCAAGGAAGATTGCTCGCAGTTCCAGAAGGTTGATGTGAAGGGTGGTCTCCTGGGGAGACCAGGTGCCCTGAGTGGAGAGGTGTTGGAGATGAGCTCTCCACCCTGTTTGGGAGGCATCTGTTGTGAGGGTTGCTTGGGGCAACGAAGGTTGGAAGGGGGTCCCCAACAACAGATTTTTGGAGGATGTCCACCACTGGAGAGACCAAAACAGACGTTTTGAGGTGAGTACTTGGTCTGAGAGCGCTCCTGATGCTTGAGACCACTGGGTGGCCAAAGTCCATTGAGCTGCCCTCATATGGAGACGAGCGTAGGGCACCACATGGACCGTGGAGGCCATGTGGCCCAGAAGTTGCAGCAGTTCCCTGGCTGACAAGTGACTTCTGGACTGAGCCTGGGAGGCCAAGCTGATTAGTCGTTGGCCTCGGACCAGAGGGAGGTAGGCCCTTGCAGTGGTGGAGTCCAAGTGGGCCCCTATGAATTCCAGGGACTGAATAGGGATGAGTTGGGACTTGGGAATGTTTACCACAAGTCCCAGATATTGAAGAATACGCCTTGTGCGGTCCAAGGAAATCTGGGCTTCTGACTGAGATGCAGCTCGGATGAGCCAGTCGTCCAGATATGGGAAGACGAAGATTCCCATGCCTCTTAGAAATGCGGCTACGACTGCCATGCATTTTGTGAATACTCTTGGAGCAGAGGCGAGACCGAAGGGAAGTACTCTGTATTGGAAATGTTTTCCCTGGAACAGAAATCGAAGATATTTTCTGTGGGATGGATGGATGAGTATATGAGTGTACGCATCCTTGAGATCTAGAGAACAAAGCCAATCCTGACTCTGAAGGTATGGAAGGAGAATGCCCAGAGAGAGCATTTTGAATTTCTCCTTGAATAGAAACTTGTGCAATTCTCTCAGATCTAGGATAGGTCTGAAGCCCCCTGTCTTCTTTGTTATGAGAAAATAAGGGGAGTAGAACCCTAACCCCTGTTGAGGAAGAGGAACCTCCTCTATTGCCCCTTAGGCAAGGAGAGAGGAGACTTCCTGACCCAACAGGGTCAGAAGAGATGGGGAGAACTGAATTGCCTCACCATGGTATGGGGAGGAAGGCTGGAGAAATGAAGTTTGTAGCCCTCTCTGATGATAGAGAGGGTCCATTGCTCTGATGTTATTTGCTCCCATCTGGGAGCAAAGTGAACTAGCCTTCCAGGTATGGTGAGAGGCTCTGGTTGTTCCAGAGCCAGAAATGGTAAGTTCTCTAGGGGCAAGTCAAAACCCCTGAGGGGGTTGAGCCTGCTGGGGTGTAGCAGACACTGCAGACTTTGACTTTACTTGCTTAAATTGCTGACGTTTAGCAGCAAAGCGAGGCTGAGAAGATTGTTGGCCAGTATTTGTGGAAAATCTGGCCTTCTTATAGTAAGGCCTTTTAAAAGACTTCTTTTTGGCAGGAGTAGAAGTAGACTTAGAAAGTCTATCTAGAGTGGCATTTTCTGCATCCATTTGAGCAGCTTTAATTTGCCAGTCTTCACCAAATAAGTTCTCACCTGTACAGGGCAGATTCCTTAGGCCATCCACAACCCAGGGTTCTAGGTCAGAAGCCTGGAGCCAAGCAAGACGTCGGGCTGCAATAGCAATTCCCGAAGCCCTGCCAGCAACCTCAAAGGAATCAAAGGCTGCCCTGTTGGAAAACTTGGAGACCTCTGAAAGTTGTGTCACCACAGAAGTGAAGTCCTCCTTTTTATCCTCAGGGATAAAGGGGCAAAATGCCGTACCTTTAGGGCAAGTTCTCTGAGAAACATGCCCATATAAAGGCTGTAAGAATTGATCCTGGCTATAAGCATACTAGCCTGGAAGATCTTTCTACCAAAAGAGTCAAGGGTCTTACATTCTCGCCCTGGAGGGGTAGAAGAGTGCCTTTTGGGACTCTTTATCCTCTTCATAGCAGACTTCACCACAATGGAGTGGTGAGGCAGCTGAGTTTTTTGAAACCCAGGAGAAGGAGGGACCCGGTACATGGTGTCCAACCTACGAGAATGAGGAGACAGAGTTAGAGGAGTCTCCCACAAATCCATCAAGTGTTCTTGAAGGATTTCATGGATAGGCAGAGTAACTGCCTCTTTAGGAGCTTTAGAGTATCCTAAAATATCCAATTTTTTTGATCTGGGTTTCTTTTCAGAAGATGTAGCAATAGAAGTCCTTTAGCTACATCAACAATGAAATCCTGAAAGGATAAATCCTCTGGAGGAGACATCGCCCTCTTTAGAGAAGAGGGCTCCTCAGGAAGATCAAACTCAGCAGAGTCATCAGAGGAATTGAACTCATCAGAAGAATCTGAGTATTCTCTCTGTGCTTGCAATGCACGATACGCGTACCGATCGATATCGAGATCGGGCGTATCGGGCATGGGATTGGTATCGGGCAAAAGCCTGAATCCAGCAAGCGGAACCGATCGACGCTTGGAAGTTGATGGTCTCGGTTCCGGTGTGGATACCGGAACCGGGGTCGGTACCGATGGAATCGGTACCGAGGGCGTCGCAGCCTTAATGAAAGCCAGAACGGCCTGCTGCATGGTCTGGACAGTATTGCCCATGGACGCCACTGCTGCCTGGATGTCGGTACCGGTATCGACCGGTACCCCAGAGCAGTCTAACAGGTGATCAGTCGAGGCCGTGCCATCGATGTCAACCTGTAACCCCATAGGTGATGCTTTGGAGGCCGGAGCCTCCCGCCGGGGTTTTTTGGTGTGGGCAGAATCCTCGAACTCAAGATTGAGAGCCTCTCGATCTTTTGAAAGAGATTTGCTTTTAGAGGATTTGCCCACAGAAAGTTTGGTTACCTGAGATCCATCCGGAGAGGAAGACCTGGATGACTGTGATGCTGGATTATCTGAAGCAAACAGCACATGGAACTTGTTGGCCCGGTTCTGCATACCACGTTTAGACATCTGGGAGCAGAATGGGCAGTCCGGTATGGAGTGGTCAGGTCCCAAACATTTAAGACACCATTCATGGGTGTCTGAGAGAGAAATAACAGCACTGCACTTGGTACACTTTTTAAAAACCAGGAGCTGGCTTCTCCATGAGGAGAATTAGTGTAGGCCTGAAGGCCTAGCAAAAGTTACCACGTTGTGCTGAAATAAAAAAAAAGATTTTTTTTTTTTTTAAGAAATAAAGAAAGAGAGACCGGCAGTACCGGTTTTGGTATGGGGAAGGCAGGTACGCGGTCAAAAGAAACAAATTAAAATAACAATTTCTTCAGCGGTGACAGGAAGACGACCTGCTGGCTCCGCGGAAAAAGAGAAACTGAAGAGAGCTGGTAAGGAAGGCAGGAAGGCAGCGCGCTTGCGCTGTGGGAAGCCCCAAAAGCTTTTCATCTGAAAAGCTGGGGAGCTTTCCCGCGCCGGCTCCGTCGGTTCCGACGTACCCATATGTGAGGACTTATTCCTGCTTGTTCCTGGAGATTATAGTCTTCACATATGGGGACTCCCTAGCTGCAGATGCCAGGGAGAAACCCCAGAAGTTGTGTGCCCTTGTGAAGGGCTCCACCTCCCCCCATGGATCTCTGGCATCCTATCAGGGTGTGGTACAGATGAATTTTGACTATTGATTATGCCACTATTGATTATGCCTCAGTAGTGAATATGTCTCAGCAGTGAATATGCCTCAACTGTAACTAAAGAAACCATTGAAATAGGGGCACTTGAAACTGCTGAAACAATTTACATAACTACAGATACTGGAAAGATCAGGGAGGAGACCTTCTCCTAGCAAACAAATGGAGACCCATTACAGAGAACAAAAGAACACTTCACCTAGGAGTCTTTCTACTAGCAGACAAATTGAAACCCATTAACAGGACAAAACAGGACAATTCACCTTGCCTTGGAAACATTTCTCCTACAGGATAAGAATTCATCAATTGTAATGTAGACCAGGGGGGGGGGGTTCCCTTGAGCATTTTCAAGCACCTGGCCAGTGTCTTGGATGTGCTTAATGGATAACTGACTCTATACTACGTATATGTCACATGATAGGAAATAACTGGATTGTTCTTGCAACTGGATAAAATGGGTACCTGTTTTCAGCTAGACAGAGAGAAATGGATTCATCTAGGAATGGACGCATTGCCTAGAGAAACTCCCGATTGAGAAGTCTCTCTTGTCTGGTTGAATCAGGGATCCATTCAATCGAAGTGTGACAGGGGATGAAGTAAAGCTCTTTCGGTGAAGTATTATTCTTCTGTAATTAGCTTTCTAGTTATCTATTCTGTAATTAAGTGCTTTTATTCTAATAGTTTTCCAGATATCTTTTTAATTAATCATAGGTAGATATATGAATTACTTGCCTTTCTAAATAAGTACGAAATAAGAAGTTAAATAAGTGAAATTCAAGTTATCCCTGCTTTGTATTATAAATAAACTGCACGTCTTCATTAACAAGGTGTGTTGGCCTTTGTTGGAGTAAGACATTTGGTACCAGAAGTGGGGTGCGATAAAAAGAAAGGCTAAAACAATGTTGAAAAGAAGAGTAAAAAATGTAAATAGTACAAAGACTGTAAAGGAAGATAAAGATGTTGTAAATTTTGTAAATATCCCCGGATGGGATCAGGCGCCTTATGAAATGTTAGCTAGAGCATGGTCTTGCGGGTCAGGACTAAGTGAGAATTGGGAGTCTGTTTTAAAAGATGCGGAACCTGTAAATCTCCTTACATGCTTGCAAAAAATACCTGTTGAAAAAGGGATAGAATTGAGTGTGTTGGGGAGGAGAGGTTGGCTTTTGCTGTCTGCATATCGTAAGATACATCAGACAAAATCCAGCAAAGTAGATTTGATTGAGCAACTTGAAAAACAGAATTGTGATTTACAAAATATGATAACAATGCTACAATGCCAAATCCGTTTGTTGACGGATAAATTAGATACTTATCAGCAGGTTGCTGAGAGAGCAGCTGTCAGGGTGGCCCAGTATAAATATCGTAAAAGAAGGGGAAGAGTAAATAAAAAGAAAGTGCACATGTCTATTGCTAAAGCAGGTGTAAATTGGGATCCTGATGATTGGGATGGTAATATCTGGGATTCTACTGAATCATCTAACTCTGAGGAAGAGCAAGGAGTTAGTAATGAAAACTATCAGGCACAACCGATTTATAGGAGGAAAGTGCAGAGTACTCCCCAAAATCCTGGAGGAGTTAATCTAGATACTGTGGAGGATTTTAATCAACAAGAGATTAATGATATCCAGGACAGGTTTAGGCAGAAACCTGGGGAATCACCGATTACCTGGATGGTGCGTATTTATGAAACTGGAGCTGCAGGAGTACAGCTAGATCATGGTGATGCTAGGAAATTTTGTCTAATTAGTGTTGACCCTGTGATACAAGAGCAGTTTCGTAATTACATATCACAAAATATGACTAATTTACTCCAACTGGCAGTAGAAGGATGTAATGCTAAATTTCCTGCCGAAGCTGATTGGCCCCCAAATGATAAACAATGGTTTGCTTTGCGTGACGCTATTCAGCGCATTAAAGAGGAAGGCATGAAAACTGCTATTTTTATAGGGCAAGTTGATCAGTTAATGAATTGTGCCATGACTGCATCAATGAGGAATAAGATTATACATTTGGCTCCACCAGCTTACAAACATGTTATTATGACTTTACTGATAAATCAAACAGGGAATCCTTTATCAGAAGTAATAGAAGCAGTGAGACAATTAGGTGAATTTGGAGAGTGGGGTCCAAAGTACAGTGCTGGTGACAGAAGGGAGAATAGATCAGAAGGACAGAAGGGAAATATAAACAACCGAGTATCCAGGAAAGATATGTTTACTGCTCTCCTTAAAGATGGTGTTAAAAGGGAACAGATTGATGGAATTGACACACAGAGCATGTGGGAAATATATAAGAAAAGAGGGCTGTATAAGAAAAGTGGAAATAGGAATGTGAGTCAACAAAATTCTGAAGTGAATGAAGAGGAGAGAAAGAATGAGGGGAAAAGGAAGGAGGGTGAGATTAGAGAAGCAAGATCAAATGTTATTCCCACAGCACCACTTTCTGATTTATACCCTGATCTTTCATGGGCACAGGATTTGTTTCAAGAATAGGAAGTAGGCCAAGCTCCAGTTGAAGGGTGGACTCATAAAGACATGAGACCCCATGTAAATTTAGAAATTTTTTGGAAACATAAGAACAATCAGAGGGTCCGAGCCTTAGTAGATACTGGAGCGGAGGCCACTTTAATTTATGGAAATCCAAAACATTTCAGAGGACAGCATGTTACAATCACTGGGCTGGGAGGAAGGAAAACAGATGCTGTACAAACCACATTGGAAATGAAAATTGGTCAGTTACCTAAGAGAAAATACTCGGTGTTAATTGTTCCCATTCCCGAATATATAATTGGGATAGACATATTAAAAGGGTTGACACTGATACTTGATGAGGAACAATACCAATTTGGCATCAAACCTTACATGTCTGCTAGACCTATTACTGTAGGACACCTTAAAATGCCAGCAGTAAAGCTGCCCCCCGCCACTAAAATGGTGAGTATGAAGCAGTATAGGATCCCGGGAGGACATCAGGAAATAGGAGAAACAATTCAGGAATTGCTAGAAGCAGGGGTGATTAAGCCGGTTACCACTGGCTGGAATAATCCGGTGTGGCCGGTAAAGAAATCAGATGGCAGTTGGAGAATGACAGTTGATTATAGAGAATTGAATAAGTATACCCCTCCACTGACTGCTGCTGTACCAGATACAATTACTCTTATTGAAAATATTCAAAGACACGCAGGGACATGGTATGCTGTCATAGATTTGGCTAATGCATTTTTCACTATTCCAATTTCGGAGGAGAATTGGGAGCAGTTCTCATTTTCTTGGCAGGGTAGACAGTACTGTCCCACTAGACTCCCCCAGGGGTATTTACATAGCCCCACTATCTGTCACAGGATTGTAGCAGAACACTTAGATGAACTCCCACCTCCGGATGGGGTACAAATTTCACATTATATTGATGATATTTTAGTGCAGGGGCCCTCATAAGAGATAGTGCAGGAACATCTTGAAGCTCTCATTGCACACATGAAAAAGAAGGGTTGGGAAATTAACCCTGCAAAAATTCAAGGACCAGCCCAGACAGTAAAATTCCTGGGCATACAGTGGCATCAGGGTCATAGAGAAGTGCTCCCAAAAGCCAAACAGAAAATAATGGAATTTAATACTCCTCAAAATAAAAAGGAGGCCCAGAAATTTATTGGACTGTTTGGCTTTTGGAGGCAGCACATTCCCCATTTGAGTCAAATACTGGCACCATTGTATAAAATAACTAGGAAGAATATGAGTTTGAATGGGGAGATGTGCAGCAGCAGGCTTTTGAACTGGCTAAACAAGCTATACAGCAAGCCTTAGATTTATGGCCTGTTCAACCTGGGGAACTCGAGCTCAATGTATCAGTACAAGAACAGTATGCTAATTGGAGTTTATGGCAGAAACAGGGAAAGAAAAAAGTACCTCTAGGATTCTGGACGAGGAAGCTCCCCGAAGCAGGGACTAGATATACCCCTTTTGAAAAACAGTTGTTAGCATGTTATTGGGCTTTGGTGGATACAGAACAGGTGACCATAGGACACACTGTGATGTTAAGACCAGAAATTCCTATTATGCAGTGGGTAATGAGCTCCCCCAAGACACACAGAATAGGACATGCACAAGAAGCAAGCATAATCAAATGGAAATGGTATATTCAGGATAGAGCTAAAATTGGTATAGGGGGAACTGCTACCTTACATGAAAGGGTAGCTCAAGCCCCTCTTAAGGACACTGAGACCATGCAATTGCCAAATCATGAATTAACAGCAACAGTCTCCAGTGAAGTGGGGACAACCATTTGTACAATTAACCTCAGAACAGAGAAATCATGTTTGGTTTACTGATGGGTCTGCTAAATATGTGGGAAATAAAAGGTGTTGGAAGGCTGTGTCTTACAATCCCACTACTAAAAATTGTTGACAACTACAGGTGAAGGGAAAAGTAGCCAATATGCTGAACTTTATGCAGTATTTCAGGCTTTAAAACAAGAGACCCAGGGACTTGTGATATTTACACTGATTCCTGGTCAGTAGCCAATGGCTTAGCCACATGGCTACCTACCTGGCAGCAAAATAATTGGGAGATACATTCAAGAGAAATTTGGGGAAAAGAACTGTGGCAGCAAATTTGGGAAATGTTGTTTTTAAGTACGGTAACTGTGTATCATGTAGATGCTCATTGTGCTATTGATTCGTTAGACAGATGGTTTAACTCTATTACTGATGAACAAGCTAAAATTGCTGAAGCACAAACAGACACCAAAGAATCTGACTTGCTGGGCATGGCAAAATGGGCTCACCAGAAACGTGGGCATTTAGGTGAAAAAGCTACTTTCCGCTGGGCACAAACACGGGGAATCCCTATCCCCTTAGATGCCATTAGAACAATTATCTTGCAATGCCCAATTTGTCAGCATATACAGCACAGGTCTGTCCCACACATAGTGTATGGCCATTTAGGGCGAGGAAAACTACCAGGCCAGATATGGCAAATAGATTACATAGGACCTCTACCTACCAGTAAGGGATGTCAGTATGTATGTACGGCTGTGGATACATATTCCGGGTACTTAGTGGCATATCCATGTAAGAGGGCTACGCAGATTAACACCATTAAAACATTAGACCTCATTACTTTATATTATGGGATCCCTCTTCAGATTCAAAGTGATAATGGGTCTCATTTTAAAGGGAGGCTTGTACAGGATCACAGTAGACAGCATAACATTGAATGGATATTTCATATACCCTATTACCCTCAAGCTGCAGGACTTATAGAAAGAATGAATGGATTGCTCAAACAGCAGCTTAGGAAATTAGGGGAAGGATCCCTGCAAAAGTGGAGAGATCATTTATCTGCAGCACTACAGATCCTTAACAATAGACCAATTGCAGAAACTGAAACTCCTCTAATGAGGATGTTGACTCCCGCATTACAAATCAAATCTTATGTAGCCACTAACACTATTCTATATTGGGAAATTAAAGAAGGTGCCTTAGCCCCATATCGGGCAACACCAGAGGCAGCCAGACTAGATTTACATGCTCTGCAGGAATATAGAATAAAGGTCCATGATTTGCAATTAATAGAAACAGGAATAGGAGTCCAGTTACCACCTGAGCATTTTGGGTTAATTGCCCCTCGCTCTGGATTGGCCCTGAAAGGCATACAAATATTTGGAGGAGTGATTAATGCAGATTATCAAGGAGAGATAAAAATTATTCTAATGAACAGTGGTAACTCAGATTTAATGATCCAGACTGGGGACAGAATGGCCCAATTACTTATTATCCCCACTTATGGAGGAGTAGTAAAGAAGGGGAGTGCCCCCACTGCTCTAACAGTTAGAGGCGATGCTGGATTTGGATCTGCTAATTTAAACACCGGGGCAAGGATTTGGGTACAATCACCAAATCACCCACCTGAGCAGGCAGAAGTTATTGCCACTGGGAATGATAACATAATATTGATTATGAGACCTGGACAAGAAAAGTGGGAATATATACCAGCAAACAAATGTTACCTGCGAGAATAAAATGATGTCTTTTCTTTATAGGTTATCTCTACACCTTCTGAACCAATGAACCAGCATATTTCTATCAAGGACCGGGATCGGTTCCAGCAAGCTTTCATATGCCATGTAGTGACATGGGCACTCATTACCAGCCTGATCTTTGGTACATGGAAAGTCTATTACTGGAGAGTGCAAGTGGTAACCCAACCCGAATTACACTTGCCCAAGCGTTTAGTAGATGCGATAGAACCACCTCAGAATATCTGGACTTATTTAGCCCGAAAAGTTTTAAACATTTCTAACTTTTGCCTTTCGGACATGCATAATCCAGTGGATCTGTTAACTACATGTTTGATTGCAATACCCACACCAGCTCGAGTTTTGTTGTACTATTTTAAAGCTACACAAAATGACAGTTGGGCAAATGAAGAAGATATAAGGACACACCCCATGCTATACGAATATTGCAGAGATTGTCCCACTAATTTTAATTTTTGGGATAACATGACTCAAATAATCACCCATATCATCGCCCCAGGCGATGTATGTTATAACATGACATGTAATCCTGATGAAATACAGAAATGCCAACAACTAAAGATGCAACAAGAAATTGCCAAGGACATTGATATAATACTTTTATGTGATGCAACTAGGAAATGTAGAAATGTAACTAATACTATGAATTGTAATAATACAATAGTACAAGCTAGTTATGGTAGAAATGTTAAACTGCCAATAGGGTGGTTATTGTCTTGTGGTAATACCACTTATACATATATCTCAGGAAATCTCACAGGGGGACCTTGCACTCTTAGTCGATTAGGACTTATTATGCCACCCTCTCCTAAAATTAAAATTAGAAAGAAAAGAACAATAACAGCTATGATACCCGCAGATTGTGATTCAAAAGTCACTTTACTTTCTAAAGTAGAATATACCAGTGCAGCGGTTTCCCTTCTGGGAGTGCCTGGTTTAGCCCTATATAACACTCGCACAATTAATGCTTTAGCTTGCACCATGGTAAAAAGTCTTAATCATACTTCAGTTGCTTTACAAGAATTATTTATTGACTTAAGTAGTACTAGGAAGGCAGTCTTGCAAAATCGAGTAGCAATAGATTATTTACTTTTAAAACACAATTATGGATGTGAACATTTTGAAGACATGTGTTGCTTTAATTTAACTGACCATGCTACTTCCATTCAGTCTCATATTCAAGCTTTGCAAGAACTAGCCAAAGATATTAAACAAGATATTAATGTTAATTGGTGGGATTGGGTATTTGGATGGCTGCCCAGTATGAGTAGCCTCAGACAAATCATTGGCAGAATTATTATTTGTATTTGTTTATTTATTATGATATGTTGTTTTATTCAATGCATACCCAGTTCCATTACTATATTTCATCCACCCAAAGTCCCCACAATGTTACCAGTATCTTATAGGCACAATCAATAGTCAAAGGACCGAATGTGGTACAGATGAATTTTGACTATTGATTATGCCACTATTGATTATGCCTCAGTAGTGAATATGTCTCAGCAGTGAATATGCCTCAACTGTAACTAAAGAAACCCTTGAAATGGGGCACTTGAAACTGCTGAAACAATTTACATAACTACAGATACTGGAAAGATCAGGGAGGAGACCTTCTCCTAGCAACAAATGGAGACCCATTACAGAGAACAAAAGAACACTTCACCTAGGAGTCTTTCTACTAGCAGACAAATTGAAACCCTTAACAGGACAAAACAGGACAATTCACCTTGCCTTGGAAACATTTCTCCTACAGGATAAGAATTCATCAATTGTAATGTAGACCGGGGGGGGGGGTTTCCCTTGAGCATTTTCAAGCACCTGGCCAGTGTTTTGGATGTGCTTAATGGATAACTGACTCTATACTACGTATATGTCACATGATAGGAAATAACTGGATTGTTCTTGCAACTGGATAAAATGGGTACCTGTTTTCAGCTAGACAGAGAGAAATGGATTCATCTAGGAATGGACGCATTGCCTAGAGAAACTCCTGATTGAGAAGTCTCTCTTGTCTGGTTGAATCAGGGATCCATTCAATCGAAGTGTGACAGGGGATGAAGTAAAGCTCTTTCGGTGAAGTATTATTCTTCTTCTGTAATTAGCTTTCTAGTTATCTATTCTGTAATTAAGTGCTTTTATTCTAATAGTTTTCCAGATATCTTTTTAACTAATCATAGGTAGATATATGAATTACTTGCCTTTCTAAATAAGTACGAATTAAGAAGTTAAATAAGTGAAATTCAAGTTATCCCTGCTTTGTATTATAAATAAACTGCACGTCTTCATTAACAAGGTGTGTTGGCCTTTGTTGGAGTAAGACACAGGGATGGTGGGTAGGAGTTGATTAAGTATGGAACAGGTGTTGGAGAACAGCCTGACCAAACAAGGCATCCCGGTGGGAGTCCTTGTCCAAGCAATAATGGGCTGTGAAGGTATGAACCGAAGCCCAAGTAGCTGCTCGGCAGATGTCGTCAATAGACAGTGAAGATGAGCCATAGAAGTTGCCATGGCTCTCACACTGTGAGCTGTGACATGGCCTTCCAGAGGAAGGTTTTTACTCTCATAGGCAAAAGATATACACTGTGCAATCCAGTTGGACAATGTTTTTTTGGAGACTGGAAGTCCCAAATGAGTAGGATCAAAGGCAACAAAAAGTCAGCCTTCCCTTCTAGCTGCCTGCTTCAGCAATAAAATATCTACTCTGAGAGCTTCTCTACCTTCCTGCCCTGCCCCGATTCTCTCCCCTCCCCCTACCGCCTCTCCCCCTCCCGTCTCCCAAACCTCCCACTGCTGGGCATCTTTTTCATTGATCACTCCTCCTGAACTTCATCATCTCATCTCTTCCTCAAAGAAAACTTTCTGCTCTTTAGACCCCATTCCTTCCTCCTGGCTTCTGGAATCCTCACTGGGTCTCCTTCCATTTATTCTTACTATGTTTAATTCCAGTCTTTCCACAGGGTCCTTCCCCCACTCCTGGAAACATGCCTTAATTCGCCCCCTCCTTAAAAATCCCTCACTTGATCCCCTAGTTCCAGCTCACTACCGTCCTGTCTCCAACCTTCCCTTCCTTTCAAAACTCTTAGAAAAATTCGTCTTTGCACAACTTTCTCACCACCTTGATTCCACTAATTTTCTTCACCCTCGTCAATCAGGTTTCCGTCAGGGTCACAGTGTCGAAACTATTCTTCTTGCTTTCACTAATGCGCTGCACGTGGCTCATGATCGTGGTGATATCTCGGTGGCGGTTGCACTTGACCTTTCCGCTGCTTTTGATTTGGTTGACCACTCCCTCCTTCTTCTTCGTCTACGGGAAGCAGGTCTTTGTAGTACTGTTCACCGTTGGTTCCACTCTTTTCTTTCTTCTCGTACTTGTGCTGTTCTGTCACCGTCCTCCTCTACCCCTCCCTCGGATTCTTTCCCTCTTTCTTGTGGGGTCCCTCAGGGTTCTGTCCTGGCTCCCCTTCTTTTTAACCTTTTCTTAGCCCCCTTGGCCCTTTTAATTCAACAGTCCGGATTATCTGCCTTTCTCTACGCTGACGACATTATTCTGCTACACCACACCTCCCCTTCTTGTCCTGACCTCTCCGCGTTAAACTCCTGTCTCTCCACTGTGGCCAATTGGCTGACTCACAACTGTCTTCACCTTAATCTCACCAAGACTATTGCTATCTGGTTCTCCCACAACAACCCTCCCCCCACGCTGGCCCCTTCTTTCTCTGGCTCTCCTGTCCCTCTAGTCTCTTCCTTTCGTTATCTTGGGGTTCACTTTGATTCTGACCTATCTTTCCACTCCCATATATCACATGTCACCAAATCCTCCTTTTTCTTCCTCTGACAAATTCGTGCAGTTCGCCCTTTCTTATCCCCTTCAGCGCTCACCACTTTATTGCTATCTTTGGTTATATCACGGGTTGATTTCGCAAACTCACTCTTCATCGGCCTCTCTAAATCCCAACAGTCCCGCCTACAACGGATCCAGAATACCGCTGCCCGTTTGGTCACCCACTCCTCCCCCCGTGATCACATAACGCCCCTACTATTTCGTCTTCACTGGCTCCCCTTTCCCTACTGTGCTCACTTCAAACTGCTTATTCTGGTTCACAAAGTTCTTCATACAGGCACCCCTCAATACTTAACTGACCTTCTTTCTTTTCACTCTCCCAGGTACACTCCTCGTTCCTTCCACCTTAACCGCCTCGCTCTCCCCTCCCCTTCCCGTGCCCATCTACAATCTACCCATTCCTCTGCTTTCTTTTTTGCCGGCCCCGCCCTTTGGAACTCCCTCCCCTCCTCACTCCGCCTGGAACCTCACCACCCCGCTTTTAAACAGAACTTGAAAACCCACCTCTTTTCCCTGGCGTTTGATGTCCCCTCTCCCTTCGTGTGAATCCCACTTGCCCTATCCTTTGCTTTCCTCGTGTTTGTTCTCTGTTATGTTTTTGGTCCTGTCTCTCCTG
The DNA here is from genome assembly GCA_033557465.1 of Ichthyophis bannanicus. NCBI lineage: Eukaryota > Metazoa > Chordata > Amphibia > Gymnophiona > Ichthyophiidae > Ichthyophis > Ichthyophis bannanicus. The sequence continues at coordinate 113,086,070 of CM066031.1, read as the reverse complement.
TTTTATTGCTTTCCTATTAAGAATTTGTATTTCCATTCCATTTCGTTGGCTTCGGCCTTCTTTTAATTTGGTTTTATTGTACACCGCTTTGCCTACCCTGAAAGGCGGTTTTTATCAAATGAAATAAAACATAAACATAAACACAGGAGGACTTCCTATGTTGCTGTGTTCTTTGTAAGTAAAAGGCCAGAGCTCTTTTACAATCCAAAGTATGAAGATTCCTTTCTGCATTTGAGGCATGAGGCCTTGGGAATAATACAGGAAGGTTTAAATGAAAAGGTGATACCACTTTTGGCATAAAGTGTGGATTAGTCCTAAGGACTACCTTATCATGATGGAATCTTGTATAAGGAGGATCAGACACCAATGCTTGCAATTCACTGATGCGACGTGCTGATGTGATTGCAATAAGAAAGATGACCTTCCAGGAAAGGAATTTCAATGAAGTAGTGGCTAATGGTTCAAAAGGCGTTTTCATAAGCTGCCCAAGAACCAGATTTAAGTCCCATGCTACCGGTGGTGGCTTAATGGGAGGCTTAGTCAAAAGAAGGCCTCTTATAAATCTTGCTATAAGAGGAAACAGGTTGCCCATTTAGAGGCTTGAGAGAAGCTGCAATAGCACTTAAATGAACTCTCACTGAATTTGTCTTAAGCCCTGCATTAGATAAATGAAGGAGATATTCCAGTAATGATTCCAAAGGTATCGCAAGGGGGTTAAGACCCTTCTGCGGAGCACCATATGGTAAACCTTTTCCACTTGAAAGCATAAGAGCGTCTTGTGGAAGGCTTCCTGGAAGCATAAAGGATATCCTTTACCTGTTGAGAAAGGTTAAGACCATGAAGTTCTAGGCTTTCAGCAACCAGGCCCTGAGATGTAGAGAGACTGGGGATTGGGATGCCACAGCATCCCGTCCTCCTGGGAAAGGAGATCTGGAGCAGATCCTAACTCCAGAGGCGGAGCTTGAGAGAGATGCAGGAGCAGAGGGTACCACATTTGCCGTGGCCAATGTGGAGCTATGAGAATCATGTGACCTCTGTCTCTCTGAAGCTTGAACAGGGTTTTGGGACTTAGGGGAATGGGAGGAAAGGCATAGAGGAAGTCTTGGCCCCAATGGAGGAGGAAAGCGTCCCTGGCCTGACAACCTTGAGCCCGAATTCTGGAACAGAACCGGGGAAGTTTGGCATTCAGCGGACTTGCGAAGAGATCTATGTCCAGGGTTCCCCAATTTTGGAAAATTTTGGTCACCTGGTCTGCATGGAGAGACCATTCGTGTGGAAGCAGAACTCGACTGAGTCTGTCTGCCCAAACGTTTTGAATGCCTGGAAGATACACTGCAAGGAGATGAATTTGATGCTCTCTGGCGAGGGCCCAAAGTCGCAAAGCTTCGTTGCAAAGCGACAGAGAGCCTGTTCCGCCCTGCTTGTTCACATAGAACATGGCTACTTGATTGTCCATTTGAATTAGGACTCTCTTGTATCTGAGCAGGGTGTGGAATACTCGAAGAGTAAGGAAGATTGCTCTGAGTTCCAGAAGATTGATATGTAGAGAGGTCTCCTGTGGAGTCCAGGTACCCTGGGTAGAGAGACCTTGCAGGTGGGCTCCCCAACCCACCTACGAGGCATCTGTTGTTAGAGTAGCTTGGGGTGGAGGTTGCTGAAAAGGGGACCCCACCAAAAGGTTTTGGGGCGATTGGAGGGACAAGATAAGGCGATCTGAGTTTACTATTTTGTCTGATGGGCATCCTGATGCTCGAGTCCACCGAGTGGATAAAATCCACTGGGCTGCCCTCATATGGAGACGAGCATAAGGAACCACATGTACGGTGGATGCCATGTGGCCCAGCAACTGTAACATTTCTCGAGCAGTGAGATGAGGTTTTAGCACTGCTTGAGAAGCTAAGTGCACAATGCAAAGGCAGCGGGGCTGTGGAAGGTAGGCCCTTGTCTGTCTGGTATCCAGGAGAGCTCCTATAAACTCTAGGGACTGAGTGGGAGCAAGGTTGGATTTTGGGAAGCTTATGACAAATCCCAAATACTGAAGGATGCGCATTGTGCGAGAGACAGCAACCCTAGCCTCTTGCTCTGAAGAGGCTCGAATGAGTCGTCTAAGTAAGGGAAGACGAATACTCCCAGGGTGCGGAGAAATGCTGCCACCACAGCCATGCATTTTGTAAACACCCTTGGTGCCGAGGCCAAGCCAAAAGGAAGAACCCTGTATTGGTGGTGCTTCCCTTGAAATAGAAAGCGAAGGAACTTCTGATGAGTTGGATGAATGAGAACATGAGTGTACGCATCCTTGAGATCTAGAGAACAAAGCCAATCCTGACTGAAGGTATGGCAGCAGAGTTCCTAGAAAAATCATTTTGAACTTCTCTTTGAACAGGAATTAGTTCAATTCTCTGAGGTCTAAAATGGGTCTGTGTCCTCCTGTTTTCTTTGGAATAAGGAAATAGGGGGAATAAAACCCTGTACCCTGTTGGAGAATGGGTACCTCTTCTATTGCCCCTTGGGCAAGAAGCATAGTGACCTCTTGACCAAACTGGTTGTTGAGAGAGGTCTGAGAATTGAACTTTTGTTTTACCATTGTAGGAGGGGGCATGCTGAGGAAATGAAGCTTGTACCCCTCTCTTACAATGGACAGAGTCCAATTTTCTGCTGTTATCTGACCCCACCTGGGGGCAAAATGACACAACCTTCCTGGGATGGTGGACGGTTCTGGCACGTCTGGGCCAGGAAGGCCAAGTTCTCTAGATAGGAGACAAAGCCCCTGTGGAGGCTGAGTCTGCTGAGCCGGTTGGGGCTTAGCAGATTTTGTTCTCCTTTGTTCAGGTTGCTGCTGCTGTCCCTTCTGGGTAGACTGGCCTAAACGATGCCCCTGCTGGGTATAGGAGGGATAGAACCTCTTCTTTTTACTGAAGAATGGTTTCTTGTAGGATTTTTTTCCTTGCAGGATCAGCAGTAGATTTAGACAATCTATCCAAAGTGATATTGTCATTATCTATTTCTTTGGCCTTTTCTTGCCAATTTTTGCCAAAAAGATTCTCTTCTGTGCAAGGAATAAGAACATACGATATGCCATACTGCGTCAGACCAAGGTCCATCAAGTCCAGTATCCTGTTTCCAATAGTGGCCAATCTAGATCATACGTACCTAGCAGTTTCCCCAAAAGACACAGGTTCCGCAATGCTTGTACTGGGTCAAGCCTTGATATCCTGGGTCCCTTCTTAATAATGGTTTATGGACCTTTCCTCCAGGAACTTGTCCAAACATTTTTTAAACCCAGCTACACTAACAGCCTTTACTACATCCTCCGGTAACAAATTCCAGAGTTTCATTACACGTTGAGTGAAAAAATATTTTCTTTTATTAGTCTTAAATAGTTTACCCTGTAGCTTCATTGCATGTCCCCTAGTCTTTCTATATTCTGATAACGTAAACAATCGATCTACGTTTACCCGTTCCACTCCGTTCATTCATTTATAGACTTCTTCATATCTCCCCTCAGCCGTCTCTTTTCCAGGTTAAAGAGCTCTAACCTTTTTAGCCTTTCTTCATAGGAGTATCCTTCCATCCCCTTTACCATTTTGGTGGCTCTTCTCTGAACCTTTTCTAATAACGCTATATCCTTTTTAAGATATGGCGACCAGAATTGCACACAATATTCAAGGTGCGGTCTCACCATGGAACAATATAGAGGCATTATAATATCCTTTGTTTTATTTTCCATTCCTTTCCTTATGATACCTAGCATTCTATTTGCTCTCTTGGCTGCCGCTGCACACTGGGCCGAGGGTTTTAACATGTTATCCACAATGATGCCTAAATCTTTTTTCCTGGGTGGTGGTTCCTAATGTGGAACCTTGCATCGTGTAATCATAGTTTGGGTTGTTCTTCCCTAGGTGCATAACCTTGCACTTGTCCACATTAAATTTCATCTGCCATTTTGATGCCCAGTCTTCCAATTTATCAAGATCCTCTTGCAATTTTCCACAATCCTCTTGGGTTTTAACAACTTTAAATAGTTTTGTGTCATCTGCAAATTTGATACCCTCACTCGTTATTCCACTTTCCAGGTCATTTATGAATATGTCAAAAAGCAGCGGACCGAGCACAGATCCCTGGGGTACACCACTATTCACCTTTCTCCATTGGGAAAATTGGCCATTTAGCCCAACCCTCTGCTTTCTATCTTTTAACCAGTTCCTGATCCACAGTAATACACTGCCTCCTATCCCATGACTCTTTAGTTTTGCCAAAAGTCTCTGATGAGGGACCTTGTCAAAGGCTTTCTGAAAGTCCAGATATACTATATCAACCGACTCACCTTTGTCCACCTGTTTATTCACACTTTCAAAAAAACATAACAGATTAGTAAGAGAAGATCTTCCTTGTCTAAAGCCATGTTGGCTGTCACCCATTAGGCCATGACTATCTACATGCTGAGTAATTTTATTCTTTATGATGGTTTCTACCATTTTTCCAGGTACTGACATGAAGCTCACCGGTCTGTAGTTTCCCGGATCACCCCTGGAACCCTTTTTAAAAATTGGTGTTACTTTGGCGATCCTCCAATCTTCAGGTATTACAGATGATTTTAATGATAGTTCACAGATTACTAATAGCAGGTCTGCAATCTCATATTTCAGTTCTTTCAACACCCTTGGATGTATACCATCCGGCCCAGGTGATTTGCTACTCTTCAGTTTATCTAATAGTTTTAATACATCTTCCCGATGTATCGATATTTCCTTCAATTCTTCCGCACCTTTAAATACCACTTCAGTCATGGGCAACATCCCTACATCTTCCTCAGTAAAGACCGAAGCAAAGAATTCATTCAGTCTCTCCACTATCGCCTTGTCGCCTCTTAGTGCCCCTTTAACTCCTCTATCATCTAATGGACCAACTGACTCTCTCACAAGTTTTTTGCTACGAATGTACTTGAAAAAATCTTTATTTCACGTTTTTGCTTCCGCAGCAAGCTTCTTCTCAAATTCTCCCTTTGCCTGCTTCATCAATGAATATTCCCTAGTTTATCCTGTACCCAGAGTTCCAAGTCACATGCCTGGAGCCAGGCAATCCTACGTGCACCAATAGCAGAGGTCCTGCTTGTGCACTCAGAACAGTCAAAGGCTGCACGATTCACAAACTTGGAAACATCCTGAGCATGTTTAACAAGGGTGAGGTAATCCTGCCTCTTATCATCAGGAAGGAGAGGGCTCATCAGCTCTAAATCTCCGGTAACCTCCTTAAGGAACATTCCCATATATAATATATAGGAACTGATCCTAGCAGATAGCATAGGAGCCTGGAAGGTTCGATGTCCAAAGGCGTAAAGAGTCCTACACTCACGACCTGGAGGATTTGATGCATGCCTTTTTGCACTCTTGATCTTTCTCATAGCTGATTCCACCACCATGGAATGGTGTGATAGCTGAGATTTTTGAAACCCAGGACAAGGAGGAACTCGATACATGGTGTCGAGTCTTCTAGAGTGAGGAGATGTGGTTAGAGGTGTTTCCCACATCCTTAACATGAGATCATGCAAAATCTCATGTATAGGTAAAGTAGCTGCCTCCTTGGGAGCTTTAGGGTATTGTAGGATTTCCAATTCCTTTGCCCTAGGCTCTTTTTCAGGAGCTACTGTGATGGAAAGTCCTCGAGCCACATCTTGGATAAAATCCTGAAAGGCCATATCCTCTGGTGGAGACATCCTACGCTGAGGAGAAGCAGAATCCTCAGGAAGAAGCACTCTGGTATCGGCAGAGCTTTCAGAGTCTTCAGACTCATCCGAGGATTCAAAATACCTCCGTTCCGGGTGATCGTGCAAGACACAGTACCGATATCGATCGAAAATACCTCCGATCCGGGTGATCGTGCAAGACACAGTACCGGTATCGATCGAAGTCGGTATCGGAGGGGTCCGGTACCGACTTGTCGATACTGGATGGAGTCAGACTGCGTTCAATAGCCAGGAACCTCTGGTCTATTGACGCTGCCGATGCTTGGGTATCGGTACCGGATGAAGCAGCCGGTACCCCAGAGCATGGCATCAGTAGTTCTGCTGAGGTTGGGGCCTCGAGAACATCCTGAAGCCCCGTTAGTGCATTGGAAGCCGAAGCCTCCCGCCGGGGCAATTTTGCCGGTGAAAGTCCCTCAAGGGCAATGCCAGAGGCATCTCGATGCTTAGAGGCAGATCTATCCTTTGAGGACCGGCTAGATTTATGTTTGGTTACCTGAGATCCAGGGGAGGAAGACGAAGCCCTGGAAGACGTCGATGCCACAGAGGCTGCATCGGAGGGAAAAGGGTGCTAAGTTTAGAAGGCTCTGTTCTGCCGGCCCCTCTTCGACATCATCCCACAGGCAACACGCTCTGATATAGAGTGGTCAGGACCTAAACATTTGAGGCACCATTCATGGGTGTTGGTGATGGAAATGGAACCGCCACACTTTTTAAAACCCAAAGCGGGTTTTTCCATTTTAAGGAAAAAGTTGGGCCTAATGCCCAAAATGGCACGTGGCACCTGAGGGAAACTGGAAAGACTCCAGAAAAAAGGAATTTTTTTTTTCTGAAAAAAGAAAGAAGAACCGGCGGTACCGGTGTAGCATCGAGGGAAGGCAGACGCGACCACAAAAAAGAAGAATAGAAGGGAATTATTTTCTGCGGTGACAGGATGTGCGACGTGTTGGCTCCGCGGAAAACGAAGAACTGGAGAGGGACAGTTGGGAAAGGCGGGAAGGCAGCACGCAGGCGCTGTGGGATGCTCCCAAAAGCTTTCCTATTGGACGCTGGGGAGCGTTCCCGCGCAGGCTCCGTCGGTACTGACGATACCCATATGTGAAGACTACATTCCTGCTTGTTCCTGGAGATATACTGGCTTTGCCCCTAGTGGCTCAGGCTGATCATAGCATGGTGATTTCATAAGAAGCCTCTAGAACAGTGGTTCTCAACCTTTTTTGCACCGCAACCCCTTTTACCACTGGTCAACTTGTGATGACCCCCAATGATAAAATCAAATGCGTCTCTTCCTTTACCATTAACGCATTGTCGCTGTAATCATTTGTTGAATTATTAATATATTACAGGCCTTTCCAATATGTTTTTATTTATAAAATTTACTTATTTAAACCACAATAATTAATCACAACAAGTAACAATATTTGATTTTGAAATTCTTATGATTTTGTAGTCAACGGTTTTAGTATGCTTTATTCAAAAAGACTGACGAAGGACAAAAATGTTAGCGGACTCGGCAGCGAAAGCAACATGCGCTTTAAAAAAATTTGTTTTTTCAATTTCTGAAGGTGGAGTGAGGCGGCATATCCCAGGATTTGTCAGGCGACCCACAGGTTGAGAACCGCTGGTATAGATGTTTATGTACAAACTCCATGTTATCAGAACACCCGGCCTCAGTCACACACTCACAACATCGACCCTCACCAAGTACAGAATAAGTAACCATAATCTAAAGTAAAAATAAAAATATGTAGAGAAAATTTAAACTGAAACCCCAAAAAGCCAGAGTCCACATGCAGTGCAACATCAGATAAATAAGAGATGCAGTTCCCCAATACTGTGTAAAATATAAAGATAGCACAAAGTCCAATCACTAATATGAAATAAAATTATTTTTTCTACCTTTGTTGTCTGACCAATTTTTCTTTTTTCTCCTATGTAGCATTTTATTTATTTATTTATTTTTTTGTAAACTCTGTTTATTGAAAACCAAATAATACAGAACATTCAAAACAATATATAAAAACAACAAATACCACAAAAAATGGCATTTCTAGTGATCTCTCAGACCAGGATTCCTCAGCAAATCAATCATACAAATACAGCAAAAAAAAGAATTTACAATATTCTCCTCTCCCCCCCTTTCCCCTCCTTTCCCCACCAACCTCCCTCCCACCCCACAGCCTCCCCCTTCAGCAACCAACCCTCCATAGTGAACATGCATACTAATTATATTAGTAATATCCTACATCCTTCTCAACCCAATTGAAGCACTTCATTCCAGACACGAGGCCTCAATATCTGAATATATGGTTCCCAAATTAGCAGGAATAAGGCCCAACGTCGAGCACTTCCTCTAGCCTCTCTCCTTTCCATAAGCATCAGTTGGTGAAAGTTGTTGCGCCATTCCCAATAGGTGGGACCTGACGCTTCTCTCCACCTATGAAGTATCGGGCCTTTACCCACCAGACATGCCTTCCTAACCAAAAGGCGTTCCCATTTCCCTTTCGGGTGGAGTGGTCCAAGCTGATCTAACACCACAAGCGATGCTGTCCAACGGATTCGCTGTAACACAATCCTACTCATAAAATCAGCTATCCTCTTCCAGTATAGGCAAACTATCGGACACCCCACCACATATGTCCTAAGTCCGCCAAAGGGCATGGACATTTTGGGCATCTGCCCAACTCAGTGAGATGGGATCGTAACGCCCGTCTTGGAGAGAAATGTGCCTGTAGGATGCATTTAAACTGTACCTCCCGCCATCGAGCTCCCCTCACCAGCCCTGCAATCCCACTCAAGGCCTGAAGGAGTGAACCAGGAGTTACCAAGATATTCAATTCTTGTGCCCATAAAGCTTCTTCCACCCTATAATCAGGTAAACTACTATAGTCATCTAATCGTCTTTTCAGCTGTGCAATTGTAGGCGGTGACTCCTCCCCCAGTGCAAAGAACTCTAATATTTGTGCCGATCTTTCCACCCGTAGTGCATCCTGTGGTAGGGAAGCCACATAGTGAGAGAGTTGCACGTAAGCAAAATAATGCCGACTGCTAAGTCCATACTCCATGCGCAAAGTCTCCCAAGATTTACACTGCCCCGTTTGATCCACCACATGTCCAATGTTACATATGCCTTGTCTCCTCCAATATACAAATGCTGACGTTTCTGATCCTGGTATAAACTGATCATTCCCCTGTATGGGTAGCCAGCTTGAAACCCCTGATGGTTCACCCCAGAGCCTATTCAAATGTTGCCACACTCTTCGTGCCGGGTAGACCAGTTCACTACTAATCACTCTACCAGGCAGGAGCCTACTTTCCTGGTGCAATACTGCCAACAAGGTCTGCGGAGCCACAAGAGCCTCTTCCAGCGCTCTTGGCGTATACACCTCCGTATTCCCTAGCCAGTCTCCAATATGCCGTGCCTGACATGCCAGGGCATAAGTCCGAAGGTCTGGGATTCCTATCCCTCCAGACTTCCATCTCGGGATGCGAGCTCGCACACCTTTCCAAAGGAAATTCCTAATCTCGCGGTCAATAGCATTTAAATCACGCTTCAATAACCACACTGGGAGAGTTTGCAGCCAATAAAGCACCCGAGGCAGAATCACCATTCCCAGTGCTGCCGCCCTGCCCAGTAAGGGACAAGGGCAGTGGAGACCACACCTGAAGCTGTGAACGAACTTTTACAAGGATTCTTTCTATGTTTTTCCTATATAGCTCCCGCGGTTCTCTCGTCAGGAGAATCCCTAAATACACAAATGAATCACCTGCCCACTTAAGCGGAAAACTTCCTCTCCAATGTCCCCTTATTGACCCTTCCACATCCATGGCTTCAGACTTTTCCATATTAATACAAAGCCCAGCAAAACCCCCATAACAAGAGAATTCCTTTAATAAATTGGGCAACGACGTCCGAGGAGATAGCAAATGAACCAATATGTCATCTGCAAATGCTGCCATCTTAAACATATGACTCCCTATGCCTATACCTTGTATTTCATCAGACATCTCTATTCGTCGTATCAGTGGGTCAAGAGACAACACAAAAAGCAACGGTGAGAGCGGGCATCCCTGTCTTGTACCTCTCTCCAGGGTAAACTCATCTGATAGCACTCCGTTACATTTATTTATTTATTTAGACAGTTTTGTATACCGCCTTATCCTTCAATCAAAGCGGTCACAACACAATTGGGGGATACATTTAACACGCGGGGATATGAGACACATACACTAATACTTACAGGGAACATAACACTCTAGCTGTGGGCTTCGTATATAAAAGCTCTACCATACTGCAAAAAGAAGCTCCCAGTCCATAATGTGGCCAGAGAAATCTGAGGTAATCCCAATTCACTTGATCAAATGCCTTTTCTGCATCAAAACTAATCAAAAGCGACTGTTGCATCCTAACTCTTACCCACTCCAGCGATGCCACAATTTTACGTAAATTCCGCACCGCATATCGCCCTTTTACAAAACCTACTTGAGAATCATGCACAAGCTCACTTAATACCTGGCCCAAACGGTCCGCCAGCACCTTAGCCAGTATTTTCATATCAAAATTTAGCAAGGAGATAGGTCGATAAGAGGCAGCTTGTAAAGGATCTTTCCCTGGTTTATGTATAAGTATAATGTGCGCCCGATTCTCCCCCCACATGAATCTCCCCTGATCCACCCTTCTATGATATGTCGCCACTAGGGAAGGGGCCAACTCATCTCTTAATAACTTATAAAATTCTGCCCCAAACACATCCGGGCCAGGCGCTTTGTGACAACTCGCTCTTAAAATGACCCTCTGAACCTCCTCTTCAGTCACTGGGTTATCCAGCTCTGCCTGTTGAACCATCGTTAACCTTGGCAAACTCACTTGTTTCAAGTACTCTACCATGTCAGTCTGAGATCCAACTCTCCTCATATAGAGCTTCTTGTAAAATGTCCGATATACTTGAGCAATCGCTCGCCTTTCTTTATGCAGTTGGCCCTGGTCGTCTCGCAGCGCCGCCACAGTACCAGTCCCCCTACTGCCTTTAAGGCATCTTGCCAATAACTTTCCCGGTCTGTCTCCATATCTATAGAGCTGAAAGCGGTAGTACAGAAACGACTTCTTGGCCCTTTGATGTAGCAGCTCATTTAGGGCTGTTTGTGTCTCCCACAATTTCCTCCTATTCACTGCCGACGGACATGACGCTTGCCTTCTCCTCTCTCTACCTGCCTGCTGTTCCAAGCGAACAATCTGTTGCATCAACATTTTCCGTTTCCTCCCTACATACCCTATAATGTCCCCCCGAAGGACTACTTTAGCAGTTTCCCAAAAAAGCTCTGGATCCTCTTTATGCTGAGCATTGTGGGTTGAGAATTCCTGCCACCGCATTTTTAAGGAAACCATGAAACTCAGGGTCTCTGTACAGATCCATTGGGAATCGCCAGATTCTATCCCGCGTGTTTGCCTCTAACCATTCTATTTCCACCCAAATCAACGCATGATCAGAAATCTCTATAGGCCCTAGTTGCGCATCCTCTATTTGGGCAAACAGCCGTTCCGAAACCAGCACATAATCAATGCGAGCTCTCGACCCATGCGCTCTTGATTGATGCGTAAAATCCCTTTCCAGTGGGTGGAGCAAACGCCAAGGGTCTACCATCCCTAATCTGCGTTTCAAATTCTGTAGCACTCTAGCACTCTGCACACGCTCCCTATCTCCACTTCCACTAGATGTATCTAGTTCAACATCCATAACTCCATTAAAATCACCTGCCAAAATCATAGGAGCCTCTGGCAGCTGCTACACTCGTGAGCCCAAACTAGCATAAAGAACTCTATCTAACACATTTGGACTATATAGATTCCCCAGTACCACGGGCCTCCCCTCCAGCATCCCATACAAGAGAACAAATCTACCCCCTCACCCACATGGATGCTTTCCTGAACGAACCTAACACGCCTGTGTATCAGAATGACCACTCCACCTTTCCTTCCCATAGCTGGAGCCCCCCAGACTTGCCCCACCCAGTCTCTCCGTAATTTAATATGTTCCTCAGCAGTCTGGTGGGTTTCCTGCAACATTGCAATATCACATTTTTGTCTCGCTAGAGCCTGCAATATCTTGTATCTCTTAATGGGATTACCTATCCCACACACATTCCACGATATGACCTTCAGGTTAGTGGGTAAATATAAAGCTCAAGCCAATCAACAAATGCCTTGTTGTGAGGAAGGACCCCCCCAGCCTGGGGCCCATCCTCACCACCATGCATGCACCCCCAATCAAACCATTTAATCCCGATTAGGCTACCTTCCCTCCCCCCTCGATCCCTCCCTCCCAACCTCTATCCCCCATTTCTTTCCCTCTCCCCTCCCCATTCCCCCCCGCTCCCCTCTCACTCGCCCAACTCCCCATCTTTCCTCTTATTCTTACCTCCCTTACTCTTAACTTCCCCTCAAATGCGTTCGGTGCCCCTTTACTCTTCCCTTTGTAACTGCTCCACATCATTCCCTTTGATGATGCCACCCAGCCCCAGCCCCCCTCCACCTCTTTCCACCTCCCAACTCATCCACTCCATGCATGTCCCTCTCTCCATTCCTTTTAGCCCCTCAAACCTTATCTAGTAATCATTAACCTAAAAGGCATCAAACATATAACAATAATACAATAACTTTGAACATTTCGAACATCTATATCAACTTCCAAACTGACTCTCCACACACACTAAGGCAGTATGATCTTCTTTTTCTTCTGCTTTGATGTTCCATTTCTCAGTCTCTCCCATCACAGGTTACACACTCCTGATCTCCACTTTGTGAGCTTAGTGCAGCCGCTGCTTTTCTCCCCAATCTCCTCCACATAAGGTGTTGCTGCCTTGGCTGAATCAAATGACCTACGCACCCCCCATGAGTGAAGATCAGACGTGCGGGATACTGCACTAAAAATTTAATATTATTGTCTATCAGCATTTGACACAGAGGGCCATATTCCCTTCGGCGCTGTCCTAAGGATGCTGAGTAGTCCTGCACTATTCGTAACTTGATGTTGTCTTTGGAGATTACTCCCAGTCTTCGCACTGCCCTCAACACTGCTTCTTTCTGCGCAAACCTAAGAAACTTCGCCAGGACCACTCTAGGACGGTCATCATTCGCTCTTCTTGGCCCAATACGATAGGCACTTTCAATTTGCACTGAAACACCTTCAGTGTCCCCTTCCAATAGTTGAATCACCAGTGCCTCCAAATAGGATTTTAAGTCTTTACCCTCTATATTATCCGGGATCCCAAAAAAGCGGAGGTTACTTCTGCGAGACCTATTTTCCAAATCATCCAGCTTCTCCTCTAAACCAATTTATTCTCTAATCATGCTGGTCCCAATCTGAGGCTTCTGCTTTCCTGTCTTCTCTTAGCTCTCTTTCTGTGGTCTATGGTCCATCTGCTGTTTTTCTCTCTTCTTTTGTTTTCTTCACTTCTTTCCATCAGCGTATTTCCAGTCCCCGTAAGCCTTCCCAGTATCAGCCCCTTTCCAGTCCTCCCTCCGAGTACCTTCCAATGTCAACTTGCATTCCCATGACTGCCCTTCCAGTCCCCTTCCTTCCCCACTGTCCATCTCCTTCTAGTCCAAATACCATGGCAGCCCCTCTCAGAATCCACTCCCTTCCAGTCCCATTCTCCCATCAGTCCATATGTAGCCCTAGCCCCAAGTTTTCTTCCAAGGCAAGCCGTTCTATCCTCCCCTCCCCACCATTAGCCCATTTCCAGATGAAGCCCCCCCAATCAGCTCACTTCCAGTGCTAGTCCCCCCTCAACCCCATTACCAGTGCTAGGCTCCCCTATTCCAGTTCATACTGCTAGACCAGTCCAGACAAGCGGGTTATGTCCCCCTGCCAGCAGATGTTGGAGACAGAAAAAACTCCAGAGCTGTGATTGGTCAGGCTCTAGTTGGTATAGGTGTCCCTCCAGTGGTCCTAGTCAGTATTTTCTCTGTCTCCAGCAGATGAAGGTGTTGAACAATCGTATCTCTTAACTAGATGCACTCAGAGCACACAAGAGGTGTTTCTCTGAGTTTCCCAGGTCCCCTCTCACAGCTGTATTGCTTTTAAACTATAGTTAGTGACAATACAGCAGGGTCTGAGCTCCTGATCCTTAGATCAGTAGAGCTCCCCATTATAATCAGCTCCTAGCCTCTGCCACAGAGCCTGTGTAGCTGGGGGTGGATTAATCTATCAAAGTTTTTGCCATCCAGTCACAGTTCTAAATTTTACAGCATCTTTAAAGCATTTCCCTGCAAACCTCTGCTTCTCTGCAGCACAGTGAGTACCTGCTTGGGTTCCCTCGCAGCGATTTCTCAGTTGCGGTAGCACGGGGATCACCGGGTCTGTGTCTCTTCAGTTTTTGGCAGCACTCCTCTCCTCTCCCCCCGGCAATTTTGCCACGTTTTTGAGGTTTTTAGAGCTTCAGACACTTTTATTTTGCAGTTTTTCTGTCCCGGCAGCCATTTTGAAAATCAGGAGAAATTTCTCTTCAGTGTTTTTTTGAAGGGAGCAGCTCTGAGCAGCCATTTCAAAACAGTTAACATGCTGTGAAGGCACAGGGAGTTTCAAAATCCCTTTTCTTTGAAGAGTCTTCTGTTTCCCTAAGCCTACATTATTGTTGGTTTAAAAAAAAGTTTAAGCCTCTGTAATGGCTGTTTCTCTGCACAGTTGCATTGTATGTAATAAGAAGCAGAAGGAGTTAATAGATCGTTTGTGTTTCACCTGTATGCTGCATCCAGGAGAATCTTCTTCCTCCATGTCCACTGTGCTACCAGTTGGGGACATCACCGCCTTAACCCCTCCCTCCTTAGAGCCCCTGCAGCCGGGTCTCCCTGCAGAAAGGACTCAGTCAGCTCCCATTTTGCTTCCACAGCCGCTAGAACCCACAGCAGCTTCGGCTGACAATGAGTTCCTGACGCTTTTCTGCCAGGCATGGCATCTGTGGTGTTCAGAGTCTTCTGGAATACCTCCATCATCTGCCCTGGTAGCAGACAAAGATATGGCAGGGTCTCGCAAGCAGTCCCATAAGACCTCAGACCTTAAAGTAGTACGTCCTTCTAGGAACGTTGCATGTAGCTTATGGGACGCTGCGGAGATCCAAGAAGACTTTAAATCTTCGGAAGTGAGCCCTGATTTGTCGGAGAAAGAAGATGGAGAGGATAGAGATGGATATCAGGCCTTTTAAGAAAGAGGAGTTGCTGGCCCTAATCACACAGGTGATAGAGTCGCTACGCCTAGCCGACACACCTGATCCTCAGAGTTCGCAAACCCTTTTGCAGCCGGATCCCATTTTACAGGGCATTCGTAAGCCTCCCAAAGCTTTTTCCTTTCCATCCGAGTTACAGCAAATGGTTTCTCAATAGTGGGACTCTCTAGAGTCCTCTCTACGTACGGCACACTGTATTGGTCAGTTATACCCTTGGTCTCCCTCTGACTTAGACCGTTGGCTGACATACCCAAAGGTTGATGCATTAGTGACCGGTGTCACCAAGCATACCACAATTCCAGTTGAGGGCGGAGCGGCACTCTGTGACCAGCAGGACCGGAAAGTTGAGTCTGCTAAAGATGGGTTTTTCGTCATCCGCTCTTTCCCTTCAAACGGCAGTGGGCGGAGGTCTAGTGGTGTGGGCCTCCCTTCGATGGATTCAGCAGCTTCCAGACAATCCCGAGTTGGCTCGTTTAGAATCCGTTGCTGCATTTCTGGCAAATGCTTTCTATGATCTTTTGCGCCTATCAGCTCACTCGGTAGCAGCGGTGACAGTGGCTCAGAGATGGCTCTGGCTGCGTCAATCGGCAGCAGATGTTGACTCTAAGACGCGGCTGTCAAAACTTCCTTTTAAAGGGAGACTCCTCTTTGGTGAAAATCTCGATAAACTAGTAAAAATATCTGGGGGAGGTGAAACCGCAACGCTTGCCGGAGGACAAGCCAAAGGCATTCTCCCGTCGTGGGTCTCGGTCCCAAGGCTTTCGACGATTTTCTAGAACTCTCGACTCTCGGAGATACAGATCCTTTAAGCCAAATACTTCATCTACTCCTACCAATCGCTTCGGACAAAGATCGCAGTCCTTTCGGGGAGCCCGCAAAGGAACTGACTCTTATTCAGGCCCAGCAAAGTTTACTGAAACCTCCCGTCTTTCCAGCTGACGGGACGAGGCGCTCACTCGAGATGTGGCACCCACTCGAGAGGCCTCCGTCTATCGGGGGGTGGTTGGCTCTCTTTTTTTCTTGTCAGTGGGCACGCATAACTTCAGATCAATGGGTCCTAGACATAGTTTCTCACGACTACGCTCTCGAATGTTGCCAACCCATTCACGACGCCTTCCTGGTCTCTCCAGGATGCTCGTCGGACAAATAATTAGCCATTCAAACTACGGTGCAGAGAGGGGATTTTCTGGCTTCCCTAGATTTAGAGGAAGCGTATTTTCACATTCCCATTCAAGACGATCACCAGTGCTTCCTCCACTTCGCAGTTCTCGGCCAACATTACCAATTTCGAGCAATGCCTTTCAACCTCGCATCGGCGCCTCGGACCTTCTCAAAAGTGATGGTAGTCGTAGCAGCAGTCTTACACAAGCAGAGCGTCAGGGTACACCTTTACTTAGACGATTGGCTCATTCAGGCAGACTCCCTCCAGGAAGTCTACAAGACTGTCTCGATAGTAGTGTCCTTCCTGCAGGAGCTCGGTTGGGTGATCAATCGTCCCAAGAGCTGTCTTCTCCTGTCTCAATAAATAGACTTTCTAGGAGCACGCTTCAATACCTATCAGGGGCGTGTATTCCTGACTCAGGAAAGATTCCTCAAGCTGGCTTTTCAGACCTGAAGGTTTCTGGCTCAAAGAGCTCCACGAGCATGGGATTATCTCCAAGTCCTGGGGTCCATGGCCATCACCATCGAGCTTGTGCCTTGGGCCAGAGCACACATGCGCTGTCTACAGCACGCTCTCCTCTCAAGATGGTCATCAGTAGTGGAGGACTATCAGATCCGACTTCCAGTACAGTTGAAGGTCCGGCGCAGTCTGCGATGGTGTCTGTCATCAAGCAATCTCCTCGAGGGAGTACCCTTGGAGAGCCGTAGCTGGATCTTACTGACTACAGACGCCAGCCTGACCGGATGGGGAGCGCACTGTCAAACACATTCAACGCAAGGGACATGGACGTTGCGCAAGTCACGATGGACGATCAACTGTCTCGAAGCAAGAGCAGCCCGCCTTCCCTTACTAAAGTTTCAGTATGGTCTCCAGGGTCAAGCGGTTCGGATTTTGTGCGACAATGCCACTACAGTGTCCTACCTCAACCACCAAGGTGGCACCAAATGTGCAGGGGTGTCAAAGGAGATGTCTCTTCTCTTCCCTTGGGCGGAAAGACACCTACAAGCTCTCTCAGCGCAGCATATTGCGGGAACCAGCAACGTGAAATCAGACTTGCTCATCGGCATATGAATGGGAACTGGCCCAGGCGGCCTTCCAAAGGATAGTTCAAAAATGGGGATGGCTGGAAATGGATCTCATGGCATCAGCGACGAATGCCAAAGTACCATTATTCTTCAGTCGCTGGAGAGAACAAGGATCTCACGGAATAGATACCTTGGCGCAGCCCTGGCCACAACACAGGTTGCTTTATGTGTTTCCACCTTGGGCAATGATCGGAAGAGTCCTACAACGGATCAAAGAACACCGGGGGCCGGTGATACTAGTGGCCCCAGATTGGCCCCGAAGGCCTTGGTATGCCGATCTCATAAGGTTATCTCAAGGGTCTCCTCTTCGACTAGAAGCATCCTTCGGACTACTCAAACAAGGTCCCATCCCTATGGACGATCCGATTCCCTACTTGTTTACGGCCTGGCTCTTGAAAGGCGTAGGTTAGATCGTAAAGGTTACTCTGCCAAAGTAATGGCAACACTTCTCAATGCCCGGAGATCCTCAACATCGGTAGCATATGCTAGGGTGTGGCGTGTGTTTGAAACATGGTGTGAGCAACATAGTCTTTCTCCATGGAAAACAGAAATCCCGGACGTTCTCGGAACATTACGTGTACAGATTTCCGCCTTGACGTGTTACAGGGGACCTGTCTGTGGTCGATCCCTTTTCTCAAAGGAGTTAAACTCCTACGTCCACCTATCCGTCCAGTCGTCCCTCCTTGGGACCTTGTGTTGGTCCTCAGGGCATTGATGGCTCAGCCCTTTGAGCCTCTCAAAGATGTGTCGTTGCGAGATTTGACACTTAAAACTGTGTTCTTAGTGGCGATAACCGCGGCTCATAGGATCTCTGAGCTGCAGGCTCTTTGTTGCAGAGATCCCTATCTGTCTTTCTCCATGGAAGGAGTGTCTCTTCGAACTGTTCCCTCATTTTTACCTAAGGTGTTTACTCCTTTTCATATCTGTCAGCCTCTGTTGTTGCCTGCCTTCTCAAAGGAACAATGTTTGGGTCAACATAAAGGTCTCCGAGCAGTTGATCTCAAAAGGGTTCTCCTTCGATATTTGAAAGTCACCAATTCCTTTTGCAAGTCTGACCATCTCTTTGTTCTTTTTTCGGGACCGCGCCAAGGTCTAGCAGCCTCCAAGTCAACTATTGCCAGATGGCTCCATCGGGCCATAGAATTGGCATATATACTTCAAGGAAAGTCGATTCCGGCAGGTCTTTGAGCACATTCTACTCGGGCTCAAGCCACGTCTTGGGCTGAAAATTCTCATGTAGTTCCCCTTGATATTTGCCGAGCGGCAACTTGGCCCTTCTTGTCTACTTTTGTCCGGCATTATCGTTGGTGTGCTGTCTGCGGCTTTCTCTGCCCACCCTCAGGGTCATTAGCTTGGGTACTTCCCGCTTGTCTGGACTGATCTAGCAGTATGAACAGGAAGGAGAAATTTCACTTACCGTTAATTTCCTTTCCTGGAATACTGCTAGACCAGTCCAGAACCCACCCAATTGTCAGTGGCAGTATTACTGATGCAGAGCAGCCGACGTTTATTTTACTCCAATACAACCAATTGGAATATCCCGGAGTTAGTCCACAAGCAGTGGATTCAGAATTATACTCCTAAGGATAATGATTGATCCTCCTCCTCAGTTTATGGTTCGAGTTGATGGTTTTAGTAAATTAGTGCTTACCTGTACATAGTTGAATTTGTTAGTCAGGGTTTCTCCCTAAGTTATTGCTTGTCAAAGAATACTAACTAGTCCCACTAGAGGGACACCTATACCAACCAGAGCCTGACCAATCACAGCTCTGGAGTTTTTTCTCTGTCTCCAACATCTGCTGGCAGGGGGACATAATCTGCTTGTCTGGACTGGTCTAGCAGTATTCCAGGAAAGGAAATTAACGGTAAGGGAAATTTCTCCATCAGCCCATTACCAGTTTTAGCCTCCCCTAATCAGCTCTTTTCCAGTGCTAGTCCCCCCTCAACCCCATTACCAGTGCTAGGCTCCCCTAATCAGCCCATTACCAGTCCTACCCACCCCCCCATCAGCCCATTACTAGTCCTACCCCCATCAGTCCCACTCCCTCCATCTGTCCCTCCATGTCAGCCCCCCTCCCTCCCTCCATCCATGTCAACCCCCTCCCTCCCCCATGTCAGCCCCGTTACAGGTACCCCGCCCCCTCTTCCCCTCTCCCTATGTCTGCCTCCTACTGCCCTGTTCTTCTGCAGCCGCGGTTCCCTGTCTCTTAGGGAACCGTGGCTGTGCCTGTGAAGCCGTTGTGGAGCCTGTCTGTCTCGCCGGACTCCGTGCAGCATTGTCCCGCCTCCAAAGGAAGGGAGCCGCGGCTGCAGAAGAAGGGAGGCGGTGAGTTTGCTGCTGCTGAGAAGCGGACTCAGCAGCGGCAGCAATTTGTGCGTTGTTTTTGTTTAGTTTTTTTAACTTGAAGGGAGCAGCATATCCCGGGATTTGTCCAGGCGAACACTGGTAAATCCTGAGGTGACCCACATATTGAGAATCGCTGCTCTAGAATTTTTTGCTCTGCTTCCATATCTGCTGGTAGGGGAACACAACTCACTTTTCTGAACTGCTCTAGCAGGACGATCTCGAATGTAGTTTCACAATCTTCCTTTATATTTCAGTAATTTATTTTGGTTCTTTCTGAGATGAAGAGTGGAGAGGAAGGATCTTGCATGAAGAAAGGACAAAGGAATGACCTGGTTCTGCCCCAGCATTCCATAGGAAGGGTTTGATTTCTTGGCTCTTTTCATGATATCACAGGAGACCAAGGGGCCTAGCCTCAATATCTCCCCTACAGACTGTTGTAACTTCTCTCCAGAACTGTTGGTATAGAGGACAGGCAAGTCATTGCATAAAGAAATTTCATTTCCGAGATTTGTGGAACATCAGCAGCATAAAAGCTGAAAAGAATAGGAACCTTTCTTAAGGATTCTGAGCTGTTCCATTGTCTAAACAGTTTGTGATTAATACAAACAAATTATCTTATCATATAGGGATACTGGAGACAGTTCCACAGCTTTAGGAGCGGCCCACAGTGCCAGACAGTGTCATAAGCTGGGGAGAGGTCGATGAACATAGCACAGCACATTTCATTGGTCTCAAAGTCTGCCCTGATATAGTCTATTATAGCTTTTATGTTGCTCTGCCCATGTTTTTCAGTCCTGCTTCAGAAACTGGAGGAAGACCTATTTCTGATTTAAAGGGGGAGACGGAGAAACTTGTAGGACACATAGGATGGTCTTATGATGCTTTGTACCTGTATCTCATCCTACCATCTTAAGAAAGCAGGGCTGAGACAGATCATGATCATAATTGCAAGTTCCTGGAGTGGAGGATGTACACAAAAAGATGAAATTAGGCCTTACCTGCTAATTGACATTCCTAGAGTGAGTCCAGACCAGTCCCACACCTGTGGGTCGTGTCACTTCACCAGCAGTTTGGAGACTAAGCATGCCACAATCTCTGACATCAGGGAATATATACCAGTGGAACATCCCACCAGAGCCAGTATCCTATAGACAAAGCAGACTCATGAAAATAAAAATTACAGAACAAAATTAACTATATATAATAACCCTTCCCCCAGAGAGAAAAAACAAACCAGCCCCGCCTGAGAGAGAGCGAGGTCACTTACCACAGTAGAACCTCTTCACCGCCAAACCTTTAATGAATACTCCTGACCACACAGAGTCGAGCTGCCAAGGGTTCTTTGTTGTGTCACACTATTCCGCACCGCTTCTCCACCATGTTATCTGGCCCCAAAACAAGTTGATATTCTTAGGGACCAGAACCCCTATTGCTGTACTGAAAAAAACTAAACCCAAGGTTGGGACCAGGACTGGACTGGACTGGACTCACTCAGGGAACGTCAATTAGCAAGTAAGGCCTAATTTCACCTTCCTTATCGCTCCTCCAGTCCAGTCCCTCACCTGTGGGATGTACCATAGCAGTACTACCCCTGGGAAGGAACCCGCCATGCCGGCCTGAAGAACTGATGATCCAAAATGCGTGTTCCCTGTGGCCTGAACAGCCAGTCCAT
This sequence comes from Ichthyophis bannanicus, assembly GCA_033557465.1. NCBI lineage: Eukaryota > Metazoa > Chordata > Amphibia > Gymnophiona > Ichthyophiidae > Ichthyophis > Ichthyophis bannanicus. The sequence goes on along the minus strand of CM066031.1, from coordinate 113,064,842 downwards.
AATGTTTGACAAAGGTATGCAGGGGCGACTAGGTTGCCGCCCTACAAATATTCCCTGGCGCTACCAACCTCGACTCTGCCCATGATGTAGCCTGTGCTCTAGTCGAGTGTGCTCGCGACCCTCTAGGTAGCTATTTGTATCGCAGTAAATATGCCGAAGATACTGTTTCTCGCCTCACCATGAAATGGAGGCTTTTGAAGCCGCTTCATACTTACGTGCTCCCCCATACAAAATAAACAGTCAATCCAACTTCCGAAAAGACTCTGTTCTTTTCAAATATCTGCATAATTGCCTGTATGAGCGAATCATCTAGTTAGGGATGTACCAGAATCCTTTTCTGTCGCAGGCACGCAGCCACCACCACCATCACCTTTCTGAAAGTGCGTGGTGCGGTTACAAAACCGAAAGGGAGTGCTTGAAGTTGCAAATGGCCCATGGGCAGCGCAAATCTTAGAAACTGTTGATACTCTGCCCAAATTGGAATATGCAAGTAGGCTTCTGTCAGATCGAGGGAAGTCAAGAATTCCTCTTCTCTGACTGCCACATTCACCGACCAAAGCGTTTCCATGTGGAATTGAGACACCTTTAGACACCGATTGATGTGCTTGAGATCCAGAATGGGCCTGAAGGAGACCCTCTTTTTTGAGGACTAAAAAATAGATTGAGTAATGACCACAACCGCATTGGTCTTCCGGCACTGGCTTGACAGCCTGAAGCTCCAGGAGTCTTTCCAGAGTGCCCTGCACTGCCTCCTGTTTTTGAGTGGCCTTCCACGGAGAAAGGATGAAGGCCTCTGCAAGCGGATGCCTGAACTGCAATGCGTAACCCTCTCTGATGATCTCCAATACCCATTGATCGGAAGTTAGAAACATAGAAACATAGAAACATGATGACAGAAAAAGACCACAAGGCCCATCTAGTCTGTCCTTCCATAACAACTACAACAGTCCACTTTTTACCTTTAGAGATCCTTTGTGTTGGTCCCATGCTTTTTTGAATTCAGTTACTGTCCTCATCTCTACCACCTCCACTGGGAGACTATTCCACGGATCCACTACTCTTTCCGTAAAGAAATATTTCCGCATATCACTCCTGAATCTATCTCCCTTCACCCTCATCCCATGTCCCCTCGTCGCAGAACTTGCTTTCAATTGAAAGAGGCTCTCTCCCTGAACATTTATGCCACGGAGGTATTTAAACATCTCAATCATATCACCTCTATCCCGCCTTTCCTCTAAGGTGTACATATTAAGATCCTTAAGTCTGTCCTCATATGCTTTATAATGAAGACCACTAATCATCTTAGTAGCAACCCTCTGCACCGACTCCATCCTGTTCACATCATTTTGAAGGTGCGGTCTCCAGAATTGCACACCATACTCCAAATGAGGTCGCACCAAAGACTTATACAGAGGCATTATCACCTCCTTTTTTCTGCTAGCCATTCCTCTCCGTATGCACCCAAGCATCCTTCTAGCTTTTGCCGTCGCCTTTTCTACCTGTTTAGCTACTTTAAGATCATCGGACACAAACTACGCCTAGGTCCTGCTCTTCTTTAGTGGACAAAAGTACTTCACCTCCTATACTGTATTGCTCCCTTGGATTGCTGCAGCCCAAATGCATGACCTTACATTTTTTAACATTAAATCCCAGTTGCCAAATTCTAGACCATTCTTCAAGCTTAGCTAGATCCCTCCTCATGTTATCTACACCTTCCTGGGTGTCTACTCTGTTGCAGATTTTGGTATCATCCGCAAAGAGGCAAACCTTACCCGACAGCCCTTCCGCTATATCACTAACAAAGATGTTAAAAAGAATCGGACCAAGGACAGATCCCTGGGGCACACCACTGGTAACATCCTTCTCCTCAGAGTGAGCTCCATTTACTTGTACTCTTTGTCGCCTCCCACCCAACCAATTTCTAACCCAAGCAGTAACTTTAGGGTCCATCCCTAGGGTGCTCAGTTTGTTTATAAGTCGCCTGTGAGGAACAGTGTCAAAGGCTTTACTGAAATCTAAATACACCACATCTAGAGCTCTCCCGCGGTCCAACTCCCTGGTCACCCAGTCAAAGAAATCAATCAGATTTGTCTGACAAGACCTGCCTCTGGTGAATCCATGCTGCCTCGGATCCTGTAATCCGCTGGACTCCAGAAACCTCACTATTTTCTCTTTCAACAGCGTTTCCATTAATTTACTTACCACTGAAGTTAAACTAACCGGCCTGTAGTTTTCAACCACATCCTTACTACCGCTTTTGTGTAAAGGCACCACATGAGCCTCCCTCCAGTCCTTTGGCACCACTCCCGACTCCAATGAGGCATTGAAAAGGTCAGTCAGTGGAGTTGCTAGAACGTCCCCAAGTTCCCTCAGTATTCTAGGGTGTATCCCATCCGGTCCCATCGCTTTGTCTACTTTAGGTTGAGCTAGTGTCTCACGAACACAGTCTTCTGATGAAAAATTGTTCAAGATGTCCCACGCTTCTGTTCTTATTTGTGGGTGTTTTCTGAGGTCCTGCTCCTGGTTCTTCATCTGTGAACACAGAACAAAAATATTTGTTAAGCAATTCCGCTTTATCCTTATCAGCTTCTACATATTCCCCCCCTTCACCCTTGATCTGACAATACCACTTTTGCCCTTCCTCTTCTCACTAATATATCTGAAAAATGTCTTATCCCCCCATTTTATTGCATTGGCTATTTCCTCCTCCTTTTGAATCTTTGCCTTCTTGACTACTTTGCTAGCTTCTCTACGTTTTTCCAAATACAGATGCCTGTCTTCCTCTCTCTGTGATCTCTTGTATTTCATGAAGGCCTCCCTCTTTTTCTTCACTTTTTCAGCTACTTCCTTCGAAAACCATAGCGGTCTCCTGTTCCTTTTGCCTTTATTTACCTTTTTAACAAAAAAGGTTGTTTGCCTTTTAAAATACCCCCTTTCAGTTTTGCCCACTGTTTTTCTACATCCCCCAGCTGTTCCCATCCCACTAACAACTCCCTGAGGTATTGGCCCATCTTCGCAAAGTTAGTCTTCCTAAAGTCTAAGATCTTCACCTTGGAATGGATTCTAACAGCCCTAGTCCTAATACTGAACCACACCATCTGGTGATCACTGGATGCAAAATGATCTCCTACTACAACATCAGAAACACTTTCACCATTGGTAAGCACCAAGTCCAGTATGGCCCCTTCACGTGTGGGGTCTGTTACCAATTGCCTGAATAGTTCTCCCTGTAGAGAATCCAGGATCTCCTTACTCCTAGATGATACTGCAGCAGGAATGTGTCAATCAACATCTGGCATATTGAAATCTCCTAGCAGTAGCACTTCCCCTTTCCTAGCAATGCTGCGTATGTCTTCAATTAACTCTGTCCACCTCTTCCTCTTGTGAGGGAGGTCTGTATAGCACACCAATGCAAATAGATTTCTCTTTTCCTCTTTCTAGTTTAACCCACAATGCCTCCTCTCTCCCTTTTAAGCTCTGTAATTCCAAAGCTTTAATAGTAGTTTTTACATATAGTGCCACTCCTCCTCCCCTTCTTCCTACCCTGTCCTTTCTGAATAAAGTATAGCCAGGTATAGTTACATCCCAGTCATGGTTTTCTGTGAACCATGTTTCTGTAACTGCCACTAAATCCAAGTCAGCCACTCCCACCAAAGCTTCAACTTCAGAGATCTTATTTCCCATGCTACGGGCATTAATACACACTGCTTTCCATATGTTACCCCTGTTACCCATTTCCATAAAGGTATTTAATGTATCACTTACCTGGGGGCTTTCACTTACCTGGGGGCTTTCTTCACCCATCCCCAACGAATCTAGTTTAAAGCCCTCTTCAGTAGATTAGCCAGTCTACTACCAAAGATGCGTTGACCTTTCTTGGACAGATGGATGTGGAGTTACCTTTGCCCACACAGAGTAAAAGTCCCGCAGCCGACCCCCTCCAGATACCATTGCTGAGTGGGCGGGCCTCACTTCATTGTGAATTTTTTTGGGGCCATGGTAATGAGAGAGAAGAAACCTCTACCTGCTTCCCTGAATGGAGTAAAACGAGCTACTCAAAAATAGCAAAAATTTGATGACTGAACCTGCTCCGAACCCTGGACCTAACGGGCTTTGGCTTGTCTTCCGGCAGGCGACCCTCTTTAGACTCTCCCAAGTTGTTTACCTGCTTGTTGAGGTCCTCCCCAAAATGGAGTTTCACTTGGAAAGCCAAAAAGCACCGCAGATCGACACCTGCAAGGAAAGGGCATTGATGTTAAATGCTTGCTTTAAGAGCGTTTCCTCTTTCTTATCCTGGGCGTACTTGAGCACCGAGCTTCCTTCCACTGGAATGGTAATCCTACCGATACTGCAGCATCCACTTTCGGGGATCACAGGAGGTCCTTATCCTGCTCTGGGAGCAGGTAGAACCACGCCATCATCTGCGTTCCTTTCAAAGCGGCCCCTGGCACGTCCCATTCCTCCTGAGTCATCTGCCTGAGGACTCGGTGTATAGGGAACACCTTCTGCAACTTTCTGAATGCCTGGAAAAGGGGCTCTTATAGTGGATCCTCCTCTAAGGGAGCCTGTGTGTCCATATTAAGGGCTTTCAGAGAATGACTAATCAGCGCCGTGAGCTCTTCTTTTTGAAAAACCCACGTGACTCCTCTAACAGGAATTTCCCCTTCCTCCAGCTCTATCTTCTTCTTCCCCTCCTCCTGTGCCAATGTACACTCTTCTTCTTCCTCGGAAGCAAGGGAAATCCCCTCCCCCCAAGGGTTCTCCTCTATCCGCCTTCTACTAGGGCCCGGTTCACCTGGTGCCCTACCTTCCGAGAGTGTCCCCAGCAATGCATGCTTTGAACTGGATGCATGCGCACCTTCCAGTTCACCTGTCCGCTGCTTCAGAAGGAGGACAAACTCCAGTGAAAAAGCGCCTGGCACCTCTCTCCGTTGATCTGTGGAGAGCATTTTGAGGCTTTCCCAGACTTCCCCATCTTCTTTTTTGCATCCTGTGCTCCTAGGGTCTGATCCTTAGAGTCCTTCCCTGGAGTTCCGGCCTGAACCGTGGGGGTGGACTCCCGTGGGAATGTGAAGGAGCGTCCTCTTTCTCCTTAGACGGCCTGGCATACTGTCTTCCCAGCCCTCGAGGAAACCTACCTCTGCCATCCTGGTGTCTGCCTCACAAGTGCGGCAGAGGCCAGTGCTGGACACCAATCCCCTACGAGAGCCACGCGTCAAACCTGTGCTCTTAAGGGACATCCTACACTTGCTGTATCTTGGCCCTCCCTTTTTTGTTTTTAAGGAGAGCGATAAAAAGGAAAACCCCAAGGTCCTCAGACCAATTCAGTCAGGATTGTCCCCGATTCTCTCTCTTAGCAAATTTGTTTCCCGTAATATTTATTCATTTTCGTCCCTCTAGTCCAGTCCCGGAACCATAGAATTCTGTACCTCCTCCAGCAGCTTTGGAGACTGAAACATGTCACAGCTTTAATATCACCGGTATAAATAGGCAGGGACCGCCTCTCCACACCAGTTGTTTCAGTCTCCATAGCAGCTGGAGAAGGTGTTGAGCCTAGGGTTCTGGGCTCAGTCAGTGGACAAATAAGGCAGAGCTGTTTTAATTCAGTTTTAAATTGGGGTTTTCTAATAAGGGGACAGTAGTGGGACAGTAGTGTAGGGCTGCAGGGGTCTGATTGCCTCCTGTGTCACTATTTCTGTCCTTGTCGTTTGCCTTGTTTTCTTGCTTTAGCTCCTTCCCTCTCCCCCCCCCCCCCTTTGCCTACCTGCGAGCGGCAGATTTTTGGGGGAGAGATCTCCGGCGTGAAGGGCCTCCCTGCTCCTGATCCCGCGTGAACGGGTGAGGAGCAGGTGGCAGGCACAGCCGGCAACGACGCTGTAAGGAGAGCCATAAGATTTACAGCGGAGGAGATCGCTGTGCAGTGTTTCTCTCTGCCCCAGAGCCGAAGTCGCCGATTCGGCTGAGCTCCAGTGGCAGATTGAGGACCCCGGAGTGTGAGGGAGCACGGTAAGCATCCTCGCTACTTTGTAAGGGGGGTTGGTCACGAGCGGGAAGGCCGGGCAGCTCCGATCGCGGCAGTTTGATGTTTTTCAGGGACTACAGGCCTGACCGCGTGGCTTTTGCACGGGAAGGACGAGGGAGACATTTTTTATGTTTTTTCTGCTCAGCGGACTCGCAGTAACTGGGGGGTAGGCATCTGGCTCCCTGTGGGTTTTGTTGCTGTGGGTTTTTTGGTTCCCTGCAGTTATTTTGAAAAAAATAAATAAATAAAGAGGAGCAGGTTTTAAAAAATGAGTGTGTTTAGGGCTCCTGGGGGCAGAATTGTTGCGATAGCTGGCGCTGGGGGAGTATGCCGGCTAGGCCTCGTTGCCTAGTTTGTGGCTCAAAGAGAGGATCGCTCCTCGATTCAGGTGTGTGTGTCAGTTGCACCCAAGAAGCGTTAATGGAGCAAGCACTGGAGGGAGGGTCAGGAGGGCATGGGATAGGGTCCCTGAGTTAGGAGGACGTCCTGCCCTCGTCCCTTGTTCCCTCAGAGCCTGTAGCCGGCACGTCTACGGCGGGGGGGACCTCCTGTTCCGCCGGGGCAGGGGCCAGCAGGGGGGCAGCAGGTAGTCCCTCCGGATTTTTTCTTGCTGATGCAGCAGGCGTTTTCTTTGCTGCAGCCGGCTATGGCCTCAGGGGCTAGCACCTGTGGGACCCTCTGGGGTCGGAGTCGGAAGGTACCCCTGCTAAGATAGGCAGGGGTATGGGGGGAGAATTGCTGACACCCACGCCCCTAGAGAATCTAGAAGCAGCAGATGGCGATCCCGTGGAGGACTCCGGAGAAGAGTTAGAAGAGGGGGAGCTCCCGGAGGTGGAGCAGCAAGCTAGGGTGGTCAGAGTGTTTAGGCGGGGAGAATTGCCAGCTCTGATTACCAAAACCCTTAAGACTCTTAATATGCCGTCAGCAGATGAGACGTTAGAGGATCCGTTGTTGCAGGCAGTGCGAACGACGCAGCGTGTATTTCCTATTCACAGGGTGTTCAGGAACATGATTCAGGAAGAGTGGGATTTGCCCAAGTCGGCCCTCAGGGGGTCCAAGGCTATAGCTCGACTCTATCCGCTGTCGGACCAAGACAAGGATCTTTTTCACTCCCCAAAGATCGATGCAGCGGTTACGAAGAAGACTACAATCCCGGTAGAAGGGTCGTCAGCGCTTAAGGATGTTCAAGATAGGAAGTGCGATACGTTGCTGAAGCAGGTGTTCGACATAAGCACTCTCTCCATGCAGGCCTCTATAGCAGGGGCGTGGGTGGCGAGGGCCTGTTTGCGTTGGTCTCAGCGGCTGCAGGTGGAACAGGGGGAGCAGTTGGAGGAGGTGGTGCGGCTGGAGTCCGGGACCGCATATTTGGCGGATATTCATTATGATTTAATCCGGGGCCTCGCTAAGAGTATGGCTTTGATGGTGGCTGCCCGGCGTTATTTGTGGTTGCAAAACTGGGCGGCAGACAGTTCTTCCAAGGCTCGGCTCAGTAAGCTTCCTTTTCGGGGGAAGTTATTGTTCGGTGAGGATTTGGACAAATTAGACAAGGACCTAGGAAAGTCTAAAGGGGGTCGGCTTCCGGAAGATAAGCCTAAGCAAGGCCGACCTGGTTCAGCTCCTAAAGGGTCGCAGAGAGAATTCCGTAGGTTTCGTTCGCCCCGGTTCAGCCAGCTTCAGCAGGGCAAGTTCCCTGTGCGGGGCCAGGGGTTTCGAGGCTTCAGGGGGGCAGGTAGAAGATTTGCGCCCTTCTCGCCCTCGACCCTTAAGAAATCACAATGAAATGAGGGGGGCTCAGGTAGGATGCAAGTCGGTAGGGGGGTGTCTGCGGGACTTTTACCCTGCCTGGGTCCACATAACGTCGGATCAGTGGATGTTGGAAGTCATTCGGGAGGGTTATGCTCTGGAACTTCAATGTCCAGTGGTAGTCTTGTTTGTGCAGTCTCCCTGCAGGGCGCGGGTCAAGTACCACACGGTGCAGGAGACACTGCAAAGATTGATACAACTTCGAGCGGTAGTGCCGGTACCGCCAGAGCAGTGCGGGTACGGTCGGTACTCCATTTATTTCGTGGTGCCAAAGAAAGACGGCATGTTCCGGCCCATTTTAGATTTAAAGGGGGTGAATCGCTGTCTCTGGGTTTCGCATTTCCGAATGGAAACCTTGCGTTCGGTGATCGCAGCAGTCAGGAAGGGAGAGTTCCTCACGTCGTTAGATCTGACAGAAGCCTATTTGCATATTCCCATTCGACAAGAGCACCAACAATTTCTTCGGTTTGCGGTACCCATGGGGCATTTCCAGTTCAGGGCTTTGCCGTTTGGCCTGGCGACGGTGCCAAGGGTGTTCACCAAGGTTATGGTGGTGGTGGCGGCGGCGCTCCACAAGGAAGGGGTGCTGGTGCATCCATACCTAGACGATTGGTTGATTCGGGCAAAGTCAGAGGAAGAGAGTGGAAAGGCCACGACCCGGGTAGTGCAGATGTTGCAGAGTCTGGGATGGGTGGTCAACTTCTCCAAGAGCAAGCTGGGGCCGTCGCAGTCCCTGGAGTATTTGGGGGCGCGGTTCGACACAGTGCAGGGGAAGGTCTTTCTTCCGGTGAAGCGGTTGCAGGGCTTAGTAGCCCTGGTGCAAACCTTTGTAGCCCAAAGGGCGCCCACAGCATGGCAGTATCTGCAGTTGCTCGGCACAATGGAGGCTATGATAGAAGTGGTGCCATGGGCCAGGGCTCACATGAGGCCATTGCAGAGGGCGCTTCTAAGGCATTGGTCTCATCAGTCAGGTGTGCTATCACAGCGGCTGGTTTGCCCTCTGGAGGTGAGACAGGAGCTTCTTTGGTGGGCTCGGCAAGAGAACTTGGAGAAGGGAATGTTCCTAGAGGCTCCGGTGTGGAGGCCCTTGATGACGGATGCATGTCTCTCCAGATGGGGAGTGCATTTCGAAGGAAGGCTAGCGCAAGGATAGTGTTCAGCCCTGGAAAAGGGCTGGTCGATCAACAGGCTGGAAATGAGAGCAGTGTATCTAGCCTTGGTGGAGTTTCAGGCGTTTCTGAGACAGTCGGCGATTCGGGTGCTCTCCGACAATGCGACCACAGTAGCCTACATCAATCGGCAGGGCGGCACAGGAAGTGCGGCCTTGGAGGCAGAGGCAAGTCAGCTATTGGTCTGGGCTGAACTAAATCTGCTAGCACTCTCGGCGCAACATGTAGCAGGGGTAGAGAATGTAGAGGCGGACTATTTAAGTCGTCGCAGGGTGGATTCAGGGGAGTGGATGCTTCACTCGGACGTGTTTGCTCTGATAGCGAGGCGCTGGGGGTCGCCAATCATGGATCTGATGGTGACGTTCGAGTCGGCAAAGGCGGTCCGGTTTTACAGCAGAAGGCGGGAAAGAATGTCAGAGGGTCTTGACGCCTTGACACAGAGGTGGCCAGTCAAGTGTCTCGTGTACGTCTTTCCTCCCTGGGCGCTCATCGGACGGGTGGTGCAGTGCATAGAGCGGCACCAGGGCCTTGTGATTCTGGTGGCACCGGACTGGCCGAGGAGGCCGTGGTATGCAGATATGGTTCGTTTACTAGAAGACAAGCCGTGGCGGCTCCCGATGTGGGAGGATCTGTTGCTGCAGAAGCTGCTCCGCATGCCGCAAGTGGGTTGATTCTCTCTTACGGCTTGGCTCTTGAGAGGGCGAGGATGAAGACCAAAGGGTATTCGGCGGCAGTCATTTCGACGTTGCTTAGGGCGAGGCGCAGTTCTACTTCCTTAGCCTATGTGCGGGTTTGGTGCATATTTGAGAAGGCTGTCCAACGTCAAATACAGGATCACGTTGATGCTACAGCCCCCCTCGACCCATGCCAACACGGTTTCAGGGAATCTCATGGGGTTGAAATGCTTCTCACCACACTCATCAATACGCTTATCAGCGGGATCGACAACGTCAAACAAGGGTACGCTTTCATTTTCTTAGACATCGCGGCCGCATTTGATTCTGTAAACCACGAGCAACTCCTAGTTCGGCTCCAAGATAAAGGGATATGCGAATCAGCATGGAATTGGTGCAAATCCTACCTAATCGAGAGATGGCAACAGGTTCGGACAGGAATCACAACCTCCCAGCCTTTCCAACAACAGCATGGTGTACCACAGGGCTTGTCTCTCTCTTCCCTCCTATTCAATATCTATATGCAACCTATATGCGAGATAATCCGCTAATTTAACATCTCATGTCTACTCTATGCGGACGACATACTGCTCTTTACCCCATTCATGACTGAGAACCCGGACTTCTCTCAACTGGTAAAGTGCTTCGATGCCATAACTGACTGGCTCCATTCACAGAGCCTCAAGATCAACTTTAACATGACTGACATACTATTCGTTACTAGAAACCAATCCTTCTCGCCTCTGCCAACCTTAAGGACAAGAGATGCAGAACTCTCGAGCAGACCCAGCATCCGCTACCTAGGCATTATATTAGACCAGCAGCTCAATTTCAAAGCCCACATCAGCAACACCATCAAACAGATATACCACAAGATACGAACTCTAAGACATCTTCGACCCCTGTTGCAACCTGATGATTTCATATCAGTTTTTCATGAACTGGTGACCCCCCCACTTTGATTATGCCAATGTAATCCTGCATGGCTTACCCAAAAACACCTTAAACCCTTTACAGTTGGCTATGAATGCTGCCGCACGCGTCCTGAGCAGAGCTGCCAGAGGTGATCACATTACCCCTATCCTCAAGGACCTACATTGGCTACCAATCAACTGCCAGCTATCCTATAAAGTAATCATCATAACCTTCAAGGCCATCAACAAAATAGCCCCCACATCCCTAACAGACCTTGTTCACCCCATCTCAGCGAACAGAGCTAGGAGAACATGCACAGCCAATACCCTACAGATCCCCAGCGAAATAACAAAATGCACCATGAAAACAAGGAACAGAGCCTTCAAGTTCTATGCTCCTAGCTGTTGGAATGCACTTCCAACCACCATCAGAGCTATAACAGACCTAGCCCAATTCAGAAAGGCACTAAAACATCATCTCTTTCTTATGCACTACTCTCAACCCACCAGTCTAACACCATCTATCACACACCCAATTAGGAACTCATGAGCTACTACCAATGCATGTACATACTGTAAATAAATTGAAATTGGATGTATATAGTTCCCCAGGTTGAAACCCAAGTTTAACCTCCTGTTCACTGTAAGTGCCTAATAGTGTACCTATTCGGCACAGAATCGTTGTATGTAAACCGCGCTGATTTTTAAGAGTGCGATATATAAGAGCAATAAATAAAATAAATAAAAATAAATAAATAAATAAAATTTGAGGCCTGGTGCGAGGACAAGCGGGTTCGTCCCTCGGCGGCGTCTATTTCGCAAATTCTTTCATTTTTGCAGGATGGTTTCGAGAAAGGGCTGGCGGCCAGTTCGTTGAGGGTACAGCTAGCGGCAATCTCGTGTTACCGAAGAAAGGTTCAAGGTAAGGCGTTGGGAACGTATGCGGATGTCAAGCGTTTTTTGCGGGCCGTGTTGCTTCTGCGGCCACCTCAACGGTGTTTGGTCCCGGCGTGGGATTTGAACCTCGTATTGGAAGCGCTGGTAAGAGCGCCTTTTGAGCCGTTAGGTGAGACATCTTTAAAGGATTTGACATTAAAGAAGGTGTTTCTAGTGGCCATTTGTTCAGCCAGCAGGATTTCGGAGTTGCAGGCCTTGTCTTGTAGGGAACCGTTTCTGTCTTTTTCGGATCAGAAGGTGGTGCTGCGGCCGGTGCCCTCGTTCTTGCCCAAGGTGGTTTCGGTTTTTCACGTCAACCAGGCGGTCTCGTTGCCGGTGTTTTCTGCTAAGGAGAAGGAGTCTATGGGAGGTAGATTACGTCTTCTGGATGTTCGTCGGTCTCTTAAGCGGTACCTGCGCGAGACAGCAGCCTTCCGTAAGTCGGATAGGTTGTTTGTACTGTTTGGAAGACCGCGGAAGGGGGAGGCGGCGACTAAGGCGTCCATTTGTGGTTGAAGGAAGCTATTGCAGTGGCATACATTCTGAAAGGTAAGGTGGTTCCGGAAGGTCTCCGGGCTCATTCGACCAGGGTGCAAGCGGCCTCCTGGGCAGAATTCAGCTTGGTGCCGGCGGCGATTTGTAGGGCGGCTACCTGGTCCTCCTTGACTTCTTTTGTCAAGCATTATTGGCTGGACGTGCAGGCAGCACGTGATGTGCGTTTTGGGTCTGCAGTACTTCAGGCTGCTTTTTCAGGGCCCTCTCGTTGATATGTACTGCTCTGTTACATCTTCTATGGTTCAGGACAGGACTGGACTAGAGGGACGAAAAGGAAGGTGAAATTAGACTTACCTGCTAACTGTTGTTCCTTGAGGAACTCTAGTCCAGTCCCGGATCCCACCCGGGGAGTTTTTTTCCTGTTTTATTATCAGCTTGAAGTCCTGGTACGTCAGAATAGAGAGAGGGAGTCATTTTTTTCCTTCGGGAGAGCGACGGTTTTTGCAGCATAAAGATTCTCTTCAGGTTCTTGCCTTTCTAAAAGAGAGAGGAAATCCTGCCTTTGCGGTATTTAGTTTTGAGGTGCTTACTGCAAAAATTAAGAGTTAACGGTTTGGTTAAAAAAAAAAAGATAACAGATAATGAGGTGTAGATAGGGTTAAGTTTCAGTTAGGTGATTGTTGAGGAATAAATTAACTACTTATTTGTTGCTCTGCTGAGTCTGCTTTGTCAATAGGCACTGGTGTGGAGGGGGGGGGGGGGGGTCCCTGCCTGTTTATACCGGTGACATCAAAGCTGTGACATGTTTCAGTCTCCAAAGCTGCTGGAGGAGGTACAGAACTCTATGGTTCCGGGACTGGACTAGAGTTCCTCAAGGAACAACAATTAGCAGGTAAGTCTAATTTCACCTTTATTATCCCCAGGAGAAACCAAAAACAAGAAAACACAGCTGTAGATCCTGGAGTCTGACTAAAAGCCCCAGCCTACTCTGCAATACCTACCACACACGATCACCTAGCAAGAACCCCAAAACGAGAACTGCAGAGAAATTAAAGTAAAGTAAAAGTAAACGAAAATTGCATTTCTCAAAATGGCAGCCGTTCTCGCTCTACTCGGCCCACAGCCGCTCAGCACACTGCAAGTCAGGCCCCACCTTTTTGTTCATTCATCCGGAGTAGTGCTCTGCTCTCCACATTCCCCGCACAATGCTCAGCTGCCTTTAGAGCTTTGGCGTCGACAGGAGTGTTCACAAGATAAGGCCTGCTTGCTCAGAAACACCAGAGGTGACCGCTAGTGAAAAGGAGTGCAGCAGTGATCCCCTGTCTCTGCCCCAGGCGGCCTACCTATCCTCCCGGCTTCAGCTTTAGGCGCTAGCGTTCGGTGCTCTTTTTTTTTAAAGCAACTTCATTACTGCTGCAGCCCAGTGCTTACTGCTCAGTGAAGCCCAAAGCGTTTTTAATTTTAATATCTTTCCTTATGTGTTCCTTTAGTGAGTCTGATCTATGGAATAACCTCACCCCAGCTGCTTGGAAACGGAGATACTGATTCTGGTGGGAGGTATCACCGATACGTATGCCCTGATGTCAGAGATTGTGACATGCTCAGTCTCCAAGCTGCTAGTGAGGTGACACTACCCATAGATGCGGGACTGGACTGGAGGAACGATAAGGAATACCTCATATTCTCATGTCTGCTAGAAATACAGATAATGCAGTCCTTACCTAGGGAGATCAGGATCCCATAATTCTCCATCATCACCCCCCTATAAAGCTCCTTCTGCCCTTCATCTAAATATTCCCACTCCTCCTTGGAGAAGGAGACAGCGATGTCCTCAAATGTCACCCGCATCTGTAACACAAATCAGAGGCACAGTCAGAGAGGTGCTCAGAATGCATTAGATTTCAGGTGGTTGTATTCTTCTGTCATTTTATCATGGAAGAGGTGGGGTGGATGCCATGATCCAAAATGCAATGTGTGCCTTTGAGTCAGTGCTGACTCCTGGTGACCTAGCAGACCACTAGACTACTCCTCCACCCAGCCAGGATCTCTGACCACTCAAATAAACTCTCAGGCTTGTCCAGCTTTCCCTCTAAGCAGTGCAGGAGTCCTCAATCCACATTTTTGCTGGCAGGCCTGGTGTTTCAATATTGTGTTATCCATTGCAGGGGCAGGGGGCAGGCATGATCTGAAGGACTCCTGGGGAACTAGCTGTCCCTTGTGATTGAAAATGTGATATTGATGTACCATCTCCACCATCAGGAATGTGGGTGAAGGACTCACGTAGCTTAGAGGATGTTTTGGACGTGTGTCCCCTTTGTGTGGCCCAAGAATCCATTTCCCCCTTGGACTCCCGAGTTTGCTAATCGAACTATAAAAAGATTCTCAAATATGGAAGGCACAGAATATCACAAATCAATGTATAATATAAAGAGGACCAGAGCTGTCAAGTCCAACTGCAGGAGCCAAAGTAAATGACCATTTCCCACAACTGACCAATCTAAATTTAGTGTAGGGTTTAGAAATTCAAATGCCATTTTCTGGCGCTTCTGATAGTTCCAAATTAATCCTATAGGAAAATTAAAAGAAACATTTATGGGAAGCATTATTGGTGGTACTGTGTGGCCACAGAGAGGTAGATGCTTAGGATCCAGCAATGTTATAAGGGAAAGTGAGCACATAATCTCCCTTATGACACAGGTGTACGTGCGTTGGAATGTGTGCGTGTAATAAAGACCTGGATAAGAAAGTAAGAGACATCTCTGCTCTTGAGACTTCGACTTTCATACTTTGGACACATCATGCGGAGAGAGAGATCATTAGAGAAAGACATCATGCTTGGCAAGATAGAAGGTCAACGCAAAAGAGGAAGGCCAGCAATGAGATGGATCGATACAATAACAGCAGCTATGGGTACCAGTCTGTCAACAATAAGCTGCCTGACTGAACACCGAACACAATTTAGGATAGCTATCCAGAGGGTCGCCATGAGTCGACTCCGACTCGACGGCACTTAACAACAACAACAAAAGAAAGTAAGAGCCTTGTTACATTTGCAGTGGGACTAAGCAGGATGCCTTCTTTCTGTTATTATTCATTTTAAAATTAAACAAATAGCCCAATCAATTCAAATCCCTCAATAAATATTTGGTTACAAGTTTTAAAAGAACAACACATAAGTCGTTATTTACTGACAATGTCTTACTGTTTTTGAGCAACTTTGCAAAGTCAGCAATAAGGGTAAGGGATTAGATGAACCCAAATAAATGAGACATTTTTCTTCCAGATCCCAGATTTCATATATGTGTATGTCTTGGTTTACAGTAGAGCATGCACTGCTTCCTTGGTATGCAAATCTATCTCACGCATATTCATTGTGGATATCCAGAAAACCTGATTGGATGATGTGCCCCAAAGACTGGGTTGAGAACCCTGCAGTGTGGCAGGTGGAGGCCTGTGATCCACGGTGTCTGACATGGGCAAGCAAGCCTAACTAGCTTGACCTGTAAATGAAGCTTGTGAAGAGGCCCATAGGAATTGCACATCCCCCAACATGCTGCTATTGTAGAATTAGAACTCAGTAAAAGTATTGAATTAGCTTAGACAAGCAGAACAGATGGAAAAATACAGAGAAATATGTTTAAAGTTGCTGACAGAGAACTTACAGAGCCCTGCTTCCCTACACGTACAAACTAGCTCAATGGCCTTGAAAGAAGGAAAGTAACAAGTTGGTGAACTGACCATTGTAATTGGGACTAGAAGGGGGGTGAGCAGGTGCTGAGCCCACTCAAAGCACATAATTGGATAATCATATCAGTACCGGGACCAATAGAAGGGGTACGGGAGGTACGGGAGGTTACCGGGACCAATGAAATGTTTTACTATACCTAGAATGGAGCAAAAGTCTATAAAAGTTGTTGTATTGCCAGAGAACATTGCTCAGCCATTTTGAAATTGACTTTGCTTGAGACTTGTGCACAAATAAATGATTTGGACCTTCTGAACAGACTCCTGGTATCATTGGTTTGTCTGCGCTCTGCTGCTACATATTCTTGGTGCGTTGGCCGGGAAGTTGTGGAATCAGAGTGTATATAGGGCAATATACCATGACTTTCCGCCTCTACAGGTTTGGGTCCTGCAGGGATCGCGCCCTTCCGACGGGGGCTGCTCCCTGGCGCCGCCGGTCCCTTGTATTGGAGGGAGCTGGTCGGACCTCGGCGGGTGCCGGACCCGGCTGGAGCCAACACCTCGAACCCGAGTGAGGGGAGTCCGAGGTCCAACTCATGCGCCTGCTTGGGAAGTTTGAGGACCGGATCCGGTGAGTATAGTTTTGATTTGCTATGTCTAGACAGATAAGAAAGAGCAGTGCTGCCATTTGGACTTGGAACTTGGAAATTGGTAAGAGAGCTTGATCACCTCTCAAAGACAGGCCGAGTAACCCCGCATGAGTATTCGCAGGGCGAAACCCCCGTCTTCTTGTATTTTGGAAATTGAACAAGACTAGTCAGAATAGATAGAAATGAATGCATTCTGGGATACGTTGCTAGCATGATTGTATGAATGAAGTGTGAATGAGAGGTCTGGCAGCACGGACCAAGCGAAAGCGGACCCCTGAGTAGTGCATTTCCTGACCGGGCGACCGCGTTCAGGTCGCAAAAAGGGGGAAGCGACTGTCGTCTTGTCTTGTTATTTGTTCTCCTTAAATGTTTCTAGGGCCGTGAGGACCCCTTACCCACGGTCTGCCCTCCTTTTCCCTTTTGTCTGTTGTTGCGCGCACACATCGAAATGGGAGGGGTGGGGTCTACTAGGAACACTCCATTAGAATGTATGATCGCACATTTTAAAGAAGGATATTCTGGAGATTATGGTATTAAAATGACTGCAGCCCGTTTACAGATTTTGTGTACTAGGGAGTGGCCCGATCTAGACCCTACCTGGCCCCGAGAGGGAACCTTTAATGTAGGAATTATTCAGTTGGTGCACCATAGAGTGCGAATAGCGCACCCCGATCAGTATCCCTATATAGATTCCTGGTTAAGTATTTGTGAAGATCCGCCCCCTTGGGCGAAGCGCTGTTATGAAGAACAGTGCAGAATAATGTTAGCAAAGACAGATTATAGTCAGAAAATAGAACAGCCTAGAAAGAAAGGGAAAGGTGAGAAATGCAGGAAGAAACCCATCCTGGTAGATCCTGATTCCCCAGAAATGATTACCCGACAGCCCCAAACCCAGCGCCCAGTGAGAATAGCCCCACGTCCTGCCCCAGAGCCCCGGAGACAGCAGAGACGGAACCGAACCCCTGAGTCATCACCCGAAGAGCAGGTAGATGAGCTCCCTTTGATTGAAGAAGATGATTCTACCGAGACAGAAAAAGGAGAATCAGATACAGAAACAGAGAAGGAAGAAGCTGAAAATTCCCCGAGTGATACTGACAGTGTAAAAGTGACTGCCAGTGTTAGCTCGCCAGTGAAAAGTAAATCTAAAGTGAAGCACGTAGAGAAGAAGAAAATAACTCCTGATAGGACAGTTACAAAAATATCTCTCAGATCCCAAAAGATATCTACTGCCAAGATGATGCCTTTACGGCAAGTCCCGGGAGTGCCCGTAAGAAATGAAGATAATGAGGTGGTGGCGGGACTCCTAAGTTATGTGTATGTCCCCTTCTCTACCACTGATTTGTTAAATTGGAGGACACATTATGCCTCCTATACCAATAAGCCCCAAGAGCTTACAGAATTAGTGAATACTATTATGGAAACCCACCAACCAACATGGGCATATTGCCGCCAGCTCCTGTCCACCTTATTTACTACAGAGGAGCGAACACGAATTAGAAAAGCAGCTATAGACTGGCTGGCAGATAACCCTGTAGCTCCAGAACCAGGGGCGGAAAGAATAGATAATCGGGAAGCAGCCCAAAGAGAATTCCCGAATGAAGACCCCCGATGGGATCCAAATACAGAAAGAGGATCCAGAGCCCTAGCCCGTTTTCGCCAAGGCTTTATACAAGGCCTGAAAAGGGGGGGTCAGAAAGCTATGAACCTTTCCAAAGTCACTGAAGTTACCCAAGGCATAGATGAGAGCCCAGCAGTATTTTATGAAAGATTAACTGAAGCATATAGAATGTATACTCCCTATGATCCCAATGCACCAGGAAGTTTATGCATGGTGAATTCTGCTTTTGTAAACCAGTCTCAACCAGACATTAGATGCAAATTACAGAAATTAGAAGGGTTTGCGGGCATGAATGCAACTCAGTTATTGGAAGTCGCTCATAAAGTGTATGTGAATCGTGATAATGAAAGGCAGAGAGAATGTGATCGAAAGATGAAGAAGAAAGCTGATTTTTTGGCTGCGGCCATAGTTGAACAGAAAAGGGGAGGTATCCCTAGTCGACGGAGCAGAGGAAGGGGGCGGGGCCGAGGTGGAGGCCGGCCCCAGCTAGGCGTAAACCAATGCGCCTACTGTAGGGAGGAAGGACATTGGAGAGATGCATGCCCGCAACTCGAAGACGCCCATCAAGATGACGAAACCAATCCTCAATGGAGAGAAGAAAGACGAAGCCGTCCCCGAAACCGCGGAGGAGCCAATCGAGAGCAATACCAGCGAGAAAGAGGAGAAGCCATACAAGCATTGGCTACGACAGCCCATGATGAAGATGACGTGGATTAGGACAGACCGGGCTCCGAATTTGCTTTAGGTCTCCAGGAGCCTATGGTCGGAATACAAATAGGAGACCAAGTTATGAACTTTATGGTTGATACTGGAGCAGCCAATCACAAAGACAAAACCCCTTCAAAATCGACTCTACTCCTAACCTTATCAACAAAATACACAACTTTTATCCACAACCTATAAAACAGGTATTAAAAGGCCTCAGTTACCGCTCATACCTACCATCGATGCACAGTGTCACCGTTGGTTTGAGCTGAAAATTACTACATCATAGGCCAAGCCCTACCTACCCATACCTTATCTTTAATTATAAATAGAATTATTACAAATTGAAAATCTTAAAAAATTCTCCTAAAAAAGTACTTTTAAAGGATTCCTTCATTCAATCTCATATAAACATTAAATAAATTTACCACAAAATTTTAATTAATAATCTACACTAAATAAAGTGTCTCTATCTCGTAGAGGCACCACTTCACTAGACAAATTGCAGCCAATTTTAAGGATCAAACACCGATAGTCTCTCACACGGGGACTGACACCATCTGAAAAAGGAAAATAGAGGAGTACGCTGTATAAAATATAGTCAGTACTTGATGCAAAACGACCGTTCTACTTATCTTAATGCTCTCCTCTTGACGCTTCACGGTTTTTGGCTGACGGTTTCACAACTCATAATCACACAAACCATGAGCACACACGGGCAACGACTACGTTATGGATCCAACAAAAGCTTCTGTTTCACCCTGCCGGGCTTCCTCAGGGATCAAACGTTTGCCCAAAATCAATCTAACGCTATTCTACTGGAGCAGAACATTCAGTAGTAGACAAGAAGATAGCCCCATTTTCTACAAAAGCAGTCACCATTGTAGGAGCAACTGGTGCCAAAGCTACAAAACCTTTTCTTCAGAATCGCATATGCAGTCTAGGAGGACAACAAATAACTCATCAATTCCTTTATATGCCCGAATGTCCAGTGCCACTACTGGGACGAGATATGTTAGCCAAGCTACAAGCCTAAATATCCTTCACTGAAAGAGGAGAAATGCAAATGACAGTAAATTCTCAAGCCAAACCAGCAGGAATAATGCTGCTTACAGTTCCCCGAGAAGAAGAATGGAGATATTACAGTGATGAAACTGTTCAAGACACTTATTTTGAACAAACTTTGAAAAGTATTGATGCCCCACCTGGAGTATGGGCAGAAGGCAGTCCTCCAGGCCTAGCCAAACATATAGCTCCAGTAATTGTAACCCTTAAGCCTAGTGCTACACCAGTACATGTCAAACAGTATCCTCTCCCAAGAGCTGCAATTGAAGGCATCCACCGCCACTTGCAAAGATTACTAGAACATGGCCTACTAAAGGTATGTCAATCCCCATGGAACACTCCACTTCTTCCAGTGAAAAAGCCTGGAACAGATGATTACCGCCCAGTACAAGATCTAAGAAGAGTGAATGAAGCAGTTGAAACTATACATCCAGTTGTGCCAAATCCTTACACTCTTCTAGGACTAATTCCTGCTGAAGCTACCCACTTCACTGTTCTAGATTTAAAAGATGCATTCTTTTGCATAAGATTAGCCCCTGTAAGTCAGATATTATTTGCATTTGAATGGCAGGACCCCATCTCTGGAAGAGGGGGCCAACTTACTTGGACACGATTACCCCAAGGATTCAAGAATTCGCCTACCATCTTTAGTGCTGCACTAAATCAAGACCTTTCAAGCTATCCAGTGGCCCCGGGGAAGAGAGTGCTTCTCCAATACGTGGACGATCTGCTGATAGCTGCTGTATCAGAAAGTGAATGTATACAAGCCACCAAAGACCTCTTGCAGTTACTAGATGAAGCTGGATACAAAGTTTCCAGAGCAAAAGCACAACTATGCCAAAAAGAAGTGAAATACTTGGGCTTCCGTATAACCAAAGGAAGCCGAAAATTAGGCAGAGAGAGAAAAGAAGCAGTATGCAGAATCCCAATCCCAACTACCAGAAAGCAAGTCAGAGCCTTTCTGGGAGCGGCAGGATACTGCCGAATCTGGATTCCCAACTTTGCCCAAATCGCCAAACCACTGTATGAAGCCACAAAAGGAGAAGAAAAGTCGCCACTGGAGTGGGGACCTGAGCAGGATGTAGCCTTCAAGACGTTAAAGGAAGAATTGATGTCATCACCAGCCCTTGGACTACCAGATGTTCACAAGCCTTTCCACTTGTTTGTACATGAAGCACAAGGAAATGCCTTAGGCATGTTGACTCAGAAATTGGGAAATTGGGAGCGACCTGTAGCATACCTATCGAAACAATTGGACACTGTGGCCAAAGGATGGCCACCTTGCCTGAGAGCAGTTGCAGCTACAGCATTGTTAGTGAGTGAAGCAGATAAGCTCACACTAGGACAGAATCTACGAGTCATTGTGCCACATGCAGTCCTTGCCCTTATGGAACAGAAAGCCAATCATTGGCTCACCAATTCCCAAATGTTGAAATATCAGAGCATGTTATGTGAAAACCCACAGATACAACTGGAAGTGAGCCATGCCTTGAATCCAGCCACATTGATACCTGTTAGTGAAGAACTCCCAGAACATGATTGTATAGAAGTCATGGACACTGTATTCTCCAGCCGACCTGACCTGACAGATGTGCCCATAGACAATCCTGACCAAGTCTATTACGTAGATGGAAGCAGTCTCATCATTGATGGACGACGCTGCGCCGGATATGCAGTAGTCACTCAACATGAAGTCGTTGAGTCATCAGCTCTAGCCTCAGGTACATCAGCCCAGAAAGCAGAATTGATAGCACTTACTCGAGCACTACTGTTAGGTGCCAAACTTGTGCTAAATGTATATACAGACTCTAAATATGCCTTCACTACCCTACATGCCCATGGAGCTCTCTATAAAGAACGAGGGCTCATCACATCCGGAGGAAAATCAGTCAAGTATGGCCCCGAGATACTGATGTTACTTGATGCAGTATGGGCCCCAACTCGTGTAGCTGTCATGCATTGCAGAGGACATCAAGCAGGAAAAGGAGAAGTTGGCCGAGGAAATAGGTTTGCAGATGCCTCAGCACGACAAGCAGCTATGACAGGACAAATTACACCACAAGCTATGCCGATGCAGGCAGCATTGTTTCCAGTACCCTTGAACTTATGGACACCACGATATACCACCAAAGAATTAGATTACTACTGTAACAAGGAAGATGGAGTACTGAAAGATGGGTGGATTGAGCTGCCACCAGCAGAGGGCAGTCAACCCCCAGGACGAATAGTAATTCCCGAATTGTTAGGTCCATCCTTTGTCAAAGCCTTCCATGAAGCCACCCACTATGGGAAAAGTGCTATGGAAAAAGCACTCAGACCACACTTCTGCATTACCATGTTAGCAGCCCTATCAGCTTCAGTGGCACGCCAGTGTTTAATTTGTGCCAAAACTAATGCCAAACAAGGACCCACACCACCACCCCGAGTGCAGTCAGGAGGTGTAACCCCCATGCACCACCTGCAAATTGACTTTACTGATATGCCAAAAGCTAATGGATATCATTACCTATTAGTATTAGTTTGTACATTCTCTGGGTGGGTAGAAGCCTTCCCAACCAGAACTGAAAAAGCTCGAGAAGTCACCAAAGTTTTACTGAGAGAGATTGTCCCTAGGTTTGGAATTCCAGCAGTAATAGGGTCGGACAATGGGCCCTCATTTGTTTCTCAGATTACTCAACAGTTAGCAAAAGCTTTGCAGATACAATGGAAGCTTCACACTGCATACAGACCCCAGAGTTCAGGGAAAGTTGAGCGAATGAATCATACCTTGAAAACCCAAATGTCTAAACTTTGTCAGGAGACACGCCTGAAGTGGCCCCAAGTGCTCCCAATAGCTTTACTTAGAATACGCTCAGCTCCTGTGAAGTCAACAGGATTTTCCCCTTTTGAAGTTCTGTATGGTAAACCCCCTCCAATAGTGCAGGGAATTAAAGGAAGTCTAGCCCAAATTGGTTCAGAAATAACCAGGCAAGAACTCCTAGCTCTTAGTTTTGTTCTGCAGACCCTCCATGCGTGGATCCAAGACCAGTTGCCTATCAACTTGACGGAACCCTTGCATCCCTACCAGCCTGGTACCTCGGTGTGGATCAAAGATTGGAAGAAGACACCGTTGGAACCCCATTGGAAGGGACCATACACCGTCATCCTGTCTACCCCAACTGCAGTAAAGGTAGCAGAAATCGATTCCTGGATCCACCACAGCAGAGTCAAGCCCGCAGCTGATCCCGAACCTGAACAGTGGACAGCAGAACAGCATCCTGATGCACCTTTGCGAGTTACTCTGAGACGGCAACCAGCAGCTTAGACACTTTGTCACAGTGCCCTGCAGTAGCCAAGTCTTTCGAAGAGGATTGCTGTTTTCCATACAGCAAGAGTTTGTTTCAACGAATCTCATGTGTGTGATTTTACACACTACTTTGATGCTACATTGATTGACCATACTTCAGAAGCCAACTGAAATTGCTAAGTTGGTTAATGTGTGATGGACAACTTGAGGATCTTCAATCAACACTCAGCACCCGTTGAATTGCTTTATTAGCAAACGGGACGAAGAAAAGAACGTCGTGGTCAAGATCTGCAAGCTGAGGATTCAGAAGAACTCCAATCAACATGTATCTTTATCTTTGCTTTGCCCTGGTTGCCTATCTTGGAGGCTCTGAACTAACTTATGCATTGCCTCCATGCACTGCATGCATTACTTCCACTCGGACTGGAGCGAAAGTAACTCAGACTCTGCTTTACCATTCTTACTATACCTGCACTGGTAAAGTGACTCGGTGTATTTATAACACCACAGAACTAAATGTTTGCATTAAAGGTAAATCTAGAGTATGCTATAATCCGCATCAGAATCCATCCTATTACACGTTGGAAATACGATGGAATGATGCAGATGAACCTTTAATCAATGCCACACAACCACTTAGAGATCCTAGTAAACCTGCTGTTTTGAATTTTGATGCATGTAATGTTATAAACAGAGATAGTCGCTCCAAATGTGGTACCTGGGAAAAAGCATACCGTAATGATCATAAGTATATGTGCCCAGAAGGTGCAACAGGATGGGGGAAGTGTACAGGTAAGAAGGGTTCATATAGTACTGCAACAGCAGCAGATTACTATTGCCCAAATTGGGGATGCGTCTTTTATGCTACATGGAATGCTGGTATAGTAGATGAAAAAATAGATAATCGAGTGGCCACTCTAACTAAGCCAAAATCAGATGACAAATGTAAGAAAGATGCTTGTAACCCTTTACAATTATGGATACGTAATCCTAATGTATGGAAACAAGGATACAAGTTTGGTCTACGTATCGCAGGTTCCGGATCAGATCCAGGAACAATTGTGTATATAAGATTGAATACCCAAGCCCACAAGTCATCTAAATATCACATCCATAACACTTTCTATGAGGCCATGCATGTAAATAAATTTGAGATCCCTCATCCTTCTCAGAATTTATTCTTAGAATTAGCTGGAGCGGTAGTATCTAGTCTTAAAATCTCAGATTGTTATTTCTGTGGCGGAACACAGATGGGTGACCAGTGGCCATGGGAAGCCCAAGAATTAAATTATTCTCTGACTTACAATCAGACTGAATTACACAAGACTACTAGCGAATGGGTGTTAGCGCACTCAATTGTTGGACGTCTTTGCTATGCCAGAACTGGACCTCAGTTTACCCAACAGGTAGGACAGCTAGTCTGTCTTAACCAAAAGATTTATAATGCCACCACCAAAAAGATGTCTTGGTGGTCAGGAATTAAAGAACCTGAACCTCCTAATCCATTAGCCAGATTTTCTGAACTTGCTGGTTTATGGACTAATCTCGCCAAAATCCATGCTTGGCAAGCCCCACCTGGCCTGTATTGGATCTGTGGAAACCGAGCGTATGCTCAACTCCCACCACACTGGGGAGGAGCATGTGTCTTAGGGACCATCAGACCTTCTTTCTTTCTCCTACCCACAGAACATGGAGAACAATTAGGATACCCAGTATACACTACTCACAGACACAAAAGAGCACTAAGACAGAAGAGAGCACCTCTGCAGATAGGTAAGTGGGAAAAATGGCAGGGTGACGACTGGCCACCAGAAAGAATCATTGATTACTATGGACCTGCCACTTGGGAACAAGATGGCACATGGGGCTATAGAACCCCAGTTTATATGATTAATCGCATTATCCGCTTACAAGCAGTAGTTGAAATAATAACTAATGAAACTAGCCAAGCTCTCACACTTTTAGCTAGACAGAGTACCCAAATGCGCACTGCTATATACCAGAATCGCTTAGCACTTGATTATTTGTTAGCATCTGAAGGAGGAGTATGTGGTAAGCTGAATTTAACCAATTGTTGTTTAAAAATAGATGATAAGGGTCGAGTAGTTGAAGAACTTGCTGAAGATATGCGAAAACATGCTTATGTACCAGTACAGACTTGGCACCCACTAAGATTACCTAACTGGTTTGCTAATATTTTCTCATGGTTAGGAGGACTTAAGACTTTTCTTATATTAGTACTAATAATCATTGCTGTGATTTTCCTATTGCCATGTATAATCCCATGTTGTATGCGTTCTATTCATAGTGCTATTGAAAGTACAGTAGAGCGGAAGACCGCAACTAAGATTATGGCCTTATATCAACCTAAACCTCCTGCATATAGTCAGAGTCCTCTGACCATAGTATAACTATCTTGAAGTGATTTAATTCTCACACCTTATTAAATAATAGGGTGAGATTAATCAAAGGGGGGAATGTGGCAGGTGAAGGCCTGTGATCCACGGTGTCTGATATGGGCAAGCAAGCCTAACTAGCTTGACCTGTAAATGAAGCTTGTGAAGAGGCCCATAGGAATTGCACATCCCCCAACATGCTGCTATTGTAGAATTAGAACTCAGTAAAAGTATTGAATTAGCTTAGACAAGCAGAACAGATGGAAAAATACAGAGAAATATGTTTAAAGTTGCTGACAGAGAACTTACAGAGCCCTGCTTCCCTACACGTACAAACTAGCTCAATGGCCTTGAAAGAAGGAAAGTAACAAGTTGGTGAACTGACCATTGTAATTGGGACTAGAAGGGGGGTGAGCAGGTGCTGAGCCCACTCAAAGCACATAATTGGATAATCATATCAGTACCGGGACCAATAGAAGGGGTACGGGAAGAACGGGAGGTTACCGGGACCAATGAAATGTTTTACTATACCTAGAATGGAGCAAAAGTCTATAAAAGTTGTTGTATTGCCAGAGAACATTGCTCAGCCATTTTGAAATTGACTTTGCTTGAGACTTGTGCACAAATAAATGATTTGGACCTTCTGAACAGACTCCTGGTATCATTGGTTTGTCTGCGCTCTGCTGCTACAGCAGTAGATGAGAACCAGCTCTACACTCTGAAAGTGCCATAGATTTGTACAGCGAACCCTATAATACGTAGCAGAGTTAGGATAGGAAGAGCAGTGAGGACATTTTTAATAAATTCATTGCCAGTTATTTCTCTTATCTTGGTATTTAGCAACACTCAAAATATTTCAGCTCTTGGGAACAGAATGGTTTAAACTTTCTTTTCAATTACAGAAAGAGAAAACTTTTGAATGATTAATGTGATCTGAAGTTCAAATACGATCTGCCTTTCAATTTTGCTATATATTTTTCAATTTAAGCTATTTTCTCATGGTTCACTCAAAACAAAATGCACAAAGGAAAAGGAGAGGGAGAGAGTCAGGGGAATCTGAAGAGATCACAGGAAGCAGAAGCCTGGCGCTGCCTCCCCTGCTGCCTTCTCCCTGCCAGTCTCCTACCTAGGGTTGCCAACTGGCCGGTTTTCAGCCGGCCTGGCCGGTTTTTCCACGGCCAGGCCGGCTGCCGGCGCAGAGGCAAAACCGGCCCTTTAAAAGCCGGTTTTTTTGCTCTGGCCGCAAGATCGGGAGCGGCCAGAGCAAAAAACCGGCTTTTCTCCGCTTCAGAGGGAGCCGGGGAAGCCCGCGCGAGGCCCCAGCTCCCTCTGTACAGCCACCAGCGTGAAGAGCCTTTTCCTTCACGCTGGCGGCTGTTCCTGTGAAGCCGCGAATGCTGGGAAAGGTTAAAGGGCAACCTTTAACCTTTCCCAGCATTCGCGGCTTCACAGGAACAGCCGCCAGCGTGAAGGTAAAGGCTCTTCACGCTGGTGGCTGTTCAGAGGGAGCCGGGGCCTCGCGCGGGCTTCCCCGGCTCCCTCTGAAGCCTCAGACAGCCGCGATGCTGGTCGGGGGGGGGGGGGCAAGGACTGCATTGGCTGGGATGGGGGGGACCGGGACGGGAAAAGGGCGAAGGGGGGGGAGGGGGACTGGGGCGGTAAAATGGCTAAGGGGGGGGGGACCTGGACTGGAAAAGGGCTAAGGGGGTGGGGGGACTTGGACTGGAAAAGGGCTAAGGGGGGGGGACTTGGACTGGAAAAGGGCTAACGGGGGGGGAATTGGACTGGAAAGGGGCTATAGGGGGGGGACTTGGACTGGAAAAGGGCTAAGGGGGGGGGGGACTTGTACTGGAAAAGGGCTAAGGGGGGGAACTTGGACTGGAAAAGGGCTAAGGGGGGGGACTTGGACTGGAAAAGGGCTAAGGGGGGGACTTGGACTGGAAAAGGGCTAAGGGGGGGGACTTGGACTGGAAATAGGCTGTGATGGGGGGGGGACCTGGACTGTAAAAGGGTTATGGGGGGGGACATGGACTGGAAATGGGTTGTGATGGGGGTGGAGGGGACCTGGACCAGAAAAGGGCTATGGGGGGGGGGGGGAAACTTGGAATGGAAATAGGGGGTTATTGGGGGGGGGGACCTGGACTTTAAAAGGGTTATGGGGGGGGGACATGGCCTGGAAATGGGTTGTGATGGGGGTGGAGGGGACCTGGACTGGAACGGGGCTATGGTGGAGGAAGGGGGATCTTGGACTGGAAATAGGCTGTGATTAGGGGGGCTAGGACTGCAAATGGGCTGTGATGGTGCGGGGGGACTCGGACTGCAAATGGGCTGTGATGGTGCGGGGGGACTCGGACTGCAAATGGGCTGTGATGGTAGGGGGGGGGGCCTAGGACTGGAAAGAGGCTGTGATGGGGGACTTGGACTGGAAATGGGCTGTGATGGGGGGGGGGGGCTAGGACTGGAAATGGCCTGTGATGTGAGGGCTAGCACTGGAAATGGGCTGATGAAGAGCTGGAATAGGACTGGAAATGGGCTGATGTGGGGCATGGGAGAATGGGACTAGAAGGGAGTGGATGCTGGGTGGGCCTAGAACTATAAGGGAATTGATTTGGGGGGAGGACTAGAATGGATGGGGAATGAGAATGGAGAGGGGAAAAAATATTTTGTGTGGAAGAAAAGTCTATGATGGGCCGGTATTGGGAGAGTAAGATGGGCTTGAGAATGGAAGGGTGAAATTTAAACGGATGATAAAGGAATAAGGAAAGAATTGGGGGAAAGAGCAAAAGGGAAACAATCAGTATGTTAAAACAGAAATAGAGAGAGAATGGAAAACATCTAAAAGAGAAGAAAGGACAAATGGATAGCTCGCAGAAGACACGAAGAAACCAGAAGAAAGTGACTGGAGCAATTGCAACTGAAAAAGAAACGCCCAAACAGAAGGTAGAAAAATACTTTTTATTTTGAATTTATTAACTGGAATATGTCTGGTCTGGGAAGTGTGTATTGCTAACATCTTTGCGTTTTTGTTTAGTGCAAGAGGAAATTACTTTATAGTTTTATTTCTCCAGTGTTGTACATTTCATGTTTGGATTTTGGGGTTCCCAGTTTAATTATTATCTGACCAAGGAAGTTAGCCTACACGTATCCTCGGTAATTTTTGTGGGTGGGGCTGGGGGCGGGGCAGGGGTGGGACTAGGGGCGGAGAATGGGTGGAGCATGGCGAGCCACAGGTGTCGGGTTTTTCTCGGTGAAAAAGTTGGCAACCCTACTCCTACCTGCCGAGCAGAAAGTCCTGCAGCCATTCTCCTGCCCTTCCCCACAGCAGCAACTGCAGCCCTGATTTCCTCACTCCCTGCACAGCCCCCAAGGATGCAACTTTGAGCTTTGCTATGCCAGAGTGCAGGCACTCAGTTTCTCTCTAGTTCTGCAGATATCAGCAGCACTAGTGCAAGGTCCGTCCCTTCCAGGAGGAAGTGATCTCACAGGACTACAGCTGGGAGTATGGATGCTGGGAAATGTAGTTCCATGATACTCTTTTTCTCAGGATAAAGAGAGACCCAGCATCGTGGGAAATGCATTTCTATATATTTTTTAAATCTTCCTCCTGGAATTAGGTAACTTGTCCTGAGGAATTCAAATACTTCCCACAAGTGAACGAACTAGAAAACTCTACAATCTTGGGGGGAAGATTAGAAAGAGCAGCTGCAGCAGCAAAATCTGTTGGATCCTGCCACAGGCAAAATACAGTGTAATATGGAGCGGCACCAGAACCTGGAAACTGTCCTCTCTATATATTGGATTTTATTTTACTCTTATAATTGATATTTTGTAAATTTTAGTGTAGCTGAGTTTAAAAGAGCTATGGACAAGCTCCTGGAGGGAAAAGTCCATAAACCATCATTTAAGAGGACCAGGGAAATCCACTGTTTACCCCTGGGATAAGCAGAGTGGAATCTCTATACTTTTTTGGGAACCTGTCAGGAACTTGTGACCTGGATTGGAAGCTTTGGAAACAGGATACTGGGCTTGATGGACCCTTGGTCTGACCCAGTATGGTATTTCTTATGTTCTTATGAAACAGACCACCACCTAAAACATAGGCATCACAAAATATTTCTAGCCGTCATTTAGAAAAAGCAGCAGTACCCATATCCTGCCACGATACCTCTCAGTATCTCAGGCTGTTAGGAAAGATCCAGTACTCAGAGATCCAAATCCAGTCGCTACTATTTGGTAGACTGTGTGTCGTAATAACAATACTAATACTACTAATGCAGGGATAATAACCCCAAATTCAGAATACAATACAAATACATGTAGAGATTAAGGTAAAACCAGAAGGAGATATTTATAAAATTATATTAATACTAGATCAATTTCCATGTTCTTGTACTGGTTCATATTTGATCCTGGTCAGGTCTCATTTCTTTCCTATTGGCAGGATGCAACAGATTTTGTTGTGGCATCTCCTCTTTATCTCGCAGCTCTGGGAAACCTGGGTCTTTGGCTCCTTCTCTCTACCCTCCCTTCTACTTGCCCCTTTCTTTGCTCTCTCCTCATCTTTGTTATGTTCACAGTAAAACTGAGCTTGTATTTAAAATATTACAGAACTGCACTTTCCATCATTCCCAAAAGGGCATGGAAGGACTACATTTCCCAGCATCCGTGCCTACAGCTGCAGGACCATCCCTTTATGACATCACCTCCTCCTGGAAGGGGCAGAGCTTGCTATACTGAAACCGAACTCTGCAGTGCTGATGATATACCGCAGCACCAGAGAGAAGCTGAGAGCAGACTCTGAACCTGAAAAGGCAACGCTGCCCCCAAGTGGCCCTTTGGAGAGCCAGAGCATGCATGCAAGAGATAGTTATGTTTATTTTTATTTTATCCTGTTGCTATAAATGGATCCACTGTGTCTGTCCCATGCCATTTTGAATTCTGCCACTGTATTTGCTCACACCACTTCTGTCAGGAGGGCATTCCAAGCATCCACCACCCTTTCAGTGAAGAAGTATTTCCTGACATTGCGTTTCATTTTACCCCCTTGCAGCTTCCTGTTATGCAATCTAGTTTTACAGCTTCCTTGTCTTTGGAAGAGGTTTGTTTGTTCATTAATACTGTTTAAGTATTTAAAGGTCTGAACCATGTCTCCCCTGGCCCTCCTGTCCTCCAGAGTGTACATATTTAGGTCTTCAAGTCTCTTCTCATACGTCTTCTGATGCAGGCTCCAAATCATTTTGGTCGCCTTCCCCTGTACAATTTCCAGTCTTTTTACATCCTTTGCAAGATATGGTCTCCAAAACTGAACACAGTATTCCAAGTGAGGCCTCACCAGTAAACTTGTACAGTGGCATAAGTACCCCTTCCTTTCTGCTGGTAATTTCTCTTTGAATGCAGCCCAACATCCTCCTGGCTTTTGCCACTGCCTTGTCAAACTGTTTTGTCACTTTGAGATCTTCAGAAATAATCACACCAAGGTCTTTCTCCTGATCCGTGCACATCAACCTCTCGCCCCCTATCGTGTACATTTCCCTTGGATTTCTGCTACCCGAGTGCATGACTCTGCACTTCTTTGCATTAAATCTTAGTGGCCAAGTATTAGACCATTCTTCCAGCTTTTGTAGATCTTTCCTCACGTTAACCACTCCCTCGGGGGAGTCCACTCTGTTGCATATTTTTGTGTCACCTGCAAGGAGTAAACATAGATCGATTGTTTACTTCATCAGAAAGTAGGAAGACTAGGGGACATGTTATTGAGCTACAATATAACCCATTTAAGACTAATAAGAGAAAATATTTTTTCACTCAATAGGGAATCAAACTTGTGGAACCTGTGTGCCTTTTTTGGTAACCTGCAAGGTACTTGTGACCAATGTTCCCTCTAATTTTCTGTAGCCTGTGTGCGCATAAAATATCAGCTGTGCAGCTTTTGAAGGAAGGTTAAATTTTTGTGCGCCACATAACGACATTCGGAGTTATATACTTTAAAATTTGACTACACATCAGAATACAGTATGTACACCACATTGATTGCACTAGAAAACATTGTAGAACTTGTGAAAACCATAAATACATAACAACTTTTCAATTTTAAGATGTCTGTGTTGTTTTCTATCAGAATCAGAACCGTAATTTTTGTGCGCTCTGTTGTAAAGTATGTGCGCTCGCTTGGCGAGGTGTGTGCGCGCGCACACACGCACAGCTTAGAGGGAACAGTGCTTGTGACCTAGATTGGCCACTGTTGGAACAGGATATTGTGCTTGATGGACCTTGGTCTTCGTATGACATGTCTTATGTTCTTATGTTAAAAGTGCAGCTAAAACATATGGACTGCAGCTCAACACCAAGATAAGAGAACTACCTACAATGAATTTATTAAACATGTCCTCACTGCTCTCCATACCCTGACAGTGTGTGCTATTATAGGTATCAGTCTATAGATTTGTCACACTTTCAGAGTGTCAGACTGAGCTGTACGGAATAACTCTAAACTCCCACCACCAGCCTGGTGCTCTTCCAGTATAAACCAGGACATGCACATATTTGAAATTTGGGATCTAGAGGTAAAATGTCTCATTAATTTGAATTCATTTTAGAGGCAAATTTACCATTCTGTTCATCTAATCTCTTCCTTACCATTGCTGTTGACTTTGCAAAGTTGCTCAGAAATAGTATAATACTGTCAGTAAATAATGAAGTTGTACATGTGGTTCCTTAAAATGTTTAACCAAATATTTACAGAGGGTCTTCAATCAATTGGGCTGTTTGTTTAGGAGATTATTTTAGAAGCCCTGTTCATGATTTGCACATGTGAAAACGATCACTCACACATGCAAATCACATTCACGTCCAAATAGCCATTTTAGAAAGGCCCAAGAATACACATGTCCACCCCCATCATATCCAAGTCATATGGGGGTAGGGTTGCCAACTGATTCCAGATGCGCCCGACAGGCTTGATCCAGTCCTGGGTTTACTTCATTGCACGCAGGGATATGTAGGTCTGATTTCTCCATTACACGCCAGAAAAAAGGAAAACTACAATTTATTTATTTATTTAATAGTTTCTTCTCTACCGCCCCTTCCAGAGATCAAGGGCGGTTTACATTGAACAGTTAACAAATTTTGTATACTTCTGTATTCTTTACATGGAACATGGTATTAACTATATAAACTATATATAAACTACATAACTATCTTAACTATATATAAACTACAAGTCACTGCATGCAATGGGGTAAACCCAGGACTGGATCAAGCCTGTCGGACGCATCTGGAGCTAGTTGGCAACCCTATATGGGGGCGGCCGGGGGTGTAGTTTGGACAGGGCAACAAGAGTATCACTGATTTCATATAAGGGTTGACATTGGTAGGTAGATATTTATTTAGCTACTGCTTTTCACCAGGTCAAAGCGGTTTCCAGAGAACAGAACATTTTACATTGAACATTTGTTATATAAGTAACATGGTGACATATAAATATTCAAACATTTTTTCTAATATAACATTTTAACTGAGCCAAACTATTAACATTTTAACTGATATAAAACACCTATTTATATTTGTGAGTTTATTGTGGTTGAGTTGTGTAATTGAGGGGGTTAGGTGGGTGGGGGCCAAAGTGTTCTGTGAATAGGTAGTTCCTGAACATCCCTCCAGTCTAGTCCCGGAATCTCTGGGGTTGTCAACCTCATCCAGCAGCTTTGGAGACTGAGAAACCTCTGTGATGTCATCGGTATATAAGGGCTGGCACCGCCTCCTCACACCAGTTAATCAGTCTCCAAAGAACTGATGGGGTGGTGAGCCCAGAGAGTTCGGGGCTCACTTGAGGAACAATTAAGGAATTTAGGTTATAGAGACAAAAAGAAATAGATTGGGGTCTATTTTACAGCAAGGGAGGAAAGCATCTTTTATCTGCCTGCAGGTTTTTCCTATGCTTTCCACTTGCCCTGAGATCCTCTAGCCTTCTCTTCCCTGCTGTTTCCTCCGGGGGAACAGTCAGTAGCCAGACCGGGCAGTTCTGGGTACTTGGGCAGAGGATCTCCAGTCAGTTACCGTCCCGTTGGTGCAGGGACAGGAGCTGACTCACTCCTGAGAGCAGCGTGTGCAGAGGCTTTGCCTGCCGGCGCTGGGAGCTCTCCGGTGCAGCTGAAGCAGATTTTTTTCGGTCCCGGGATCGGTCAGTGCAACGGAGCTGCGGCAAAGGTGAGGAGATAGGCATTTGGGGCTGCCCAAACGATTCGGGCTTGAGTCGGGAGGTAAGCCGCTGATTTCGGCGGGAAACAGTGTCTTTCCTATAGCAGGCCAAACCGCGTGTGCGCTGAGCGGGAGAATCGCCGTTTTGGTTTTCTTATTTTTGCCGCGTTATATCTCGAGCTGGGAGCCTCGTTTTTAGATAATTTCTTCAGGATTCAGCGGGGGATGTCTTGCTGCACCGTCTGAAGTACTTAAAAAAATAAATTTTACCTTTGTGGCCCGATGCCTTCAAAGCAACTCTGCCTCTTGTGTGGGGCCAGGAGGAGCTCGGTATCTCAAGATGGGGTGTGTAAAGGCTGTGCCCCTGAGTTGAGGGCCAGGGATTTACTGCCTCATGCTGAAGCAGAGCGGCAGGATGTTTTGGGGGAGAGTGGTGAAGCGGTGGACCCATCCCTGCCTGCTCTGGACCCGGAGCTTGGGGCTTCTTCAGCGCCCGCCCGGCTGCCCCCTCCGCAGCCTTTAGTGGGCGACTTATCAGCCATTTTTCGCCTGACTTCATGTCCCTGCTGCAGAGGGCGTTGGCTGGGTCTCAAGGGGCTCCTATAGCAGGTCCCTCGTGAGTTGAGCCTGGACGGAAGAGGCCGGCGTATGGTGTGGGTTCCAAACGAGCCAGGGTGGTTCCCGAACTTCTGGAGCCGTCTGTCGTGTCAGAGAACGCAGACTTGGACAGGGACTTGGAGGATTTAGAGGAAGGTGAGATTCGAGATCAGGAGAGTTAGGCGCGAGTGGTTAGAGTTTTTCGTAGAGAGGAGCTCCCGGCGCTCATTGCGGAATCTCTCCGAGCTCTTAATATGCCTGAAGCGGGGCCACTGGAGGATGCGACCCTGGAGGACCCTCTGCTGCAGGCAATTCGGAAGACTCAGAAAGTCTTTCCGGTGCATAGGGTGTTTAAGGAGATGATTCAGGAGGAATGGGATATGCCGGAGGCCTCCTTGAAAGGATCTAGAGTGATGGCACGGCTGTATCCTCTCTCAGATCAGGACCGGGAATTGTTTAAGGCGCCGAGAGTGGAGGGTGCTGCGGCACTTAAGGATGCACAGGACCGCAAATTAGAGAGTTTGCTGAAGCAGATTTTTGAAGCGAATGCTGTGTCATTGCAGGCGTCTATCTGCGGGGCCTGGGTAGCCAGAGCCTGCTTACGGTGGGCGCAGGGAGTTCAGAGCGAGCACTCGGAAGGCTTCTCGGAGGAAGCGTCCCGGTTGGAGTCTGGGACAGCGTATCTTGCTGACCTTCATTATGATTTGATCCGGGGGCTAGCGAAGAGTATGGCTTCGGTCGTGGCAGGCCGTAGGTGTGTGTGGCTGCGTAATTGGGCGGCGGATGGGTCGTCCAAGACGCGTTTGAGTAGGCTTCCCTTTCGGGGAAAGCTACTCTTTGGAGAGGATTTGGAAAAGCTGGTGAAGGATCTCGGGGAGTCTAAGGGCGGCAGGTTACCAGAGGATAAGCAGAAGCAGAGCCAGGCTGTCCCTGGGGCTCGGGGACAGCAGCGGGATTTTCGCCAATTTAGTTCCTCCAGGGGAGGGCAATATCAGCGGGGTCGATTTCCTGGGAGGTCCCAGGGGTTTCGGGGGTCTCGTGGAGCCAACGGAGGTTTTGCGGCTCCGTCCTCGTCCTCTACCTTCAAGAAGTCCCAATGAAGTCAGGGGGGTCCGGGCGGAGTTGATTCCCGTAGGAGGTCGGCTGTGGGATTTTTACTTTGCCTGGGCCCAACTCACGTCAGATCAGTGGGTGCTGGAGGTGATTCGGGACGGCTATGCGCTGGAGTTGCAGCGGCCGGTCTCCGACTCATTCGTTCGTTCCCCCTGCACGGCTCCGGCGAAGCGACTGGCAGTGCAGGAAATGGTGCAAAGGCTGCTCGACCTCCAGGCCATTGTGCCGGTTCCTGCCGATCAGTTAGGGTGCGGTCGATACTCCATTTATTTCGTGGTTCCCAAAAAAGAAGGGACTTGGAGACCCATCCTAGATTTAAAACGGGTAAATCGTTGTCTGCGGGTGTCTCATTTTCGGATGGAGACCCTCCGGTCGGTCATTGTAGCGGCGAGTTTCTGACGTCCCTGGACCTGTCGGAGGCGTATCTTCATATTCTGATACGACGGGAGCATCAGAAGTTTCTCCGATTTGCGGTGCCTATGGGACATTTTCCGTTTCAGGCGCTCCCGTTTGGTTGGGCAACGGCACTGCGAACCTTCACCAAGGTAATGGTGGTGGTGGCAGCGGCATTGCGCAAGGAAGGCATCTTGGTGCATCCTTATCTGGACGATTGGTTGATCAGGGCGAAGTCCAGGGAGGAGAGTGTTGCA
Source organism: Ichthyophis bannanicus (assembly GCA_033557465.1). NCBI lineage: Eukaryota > Metazoa > Chordata > Amphibia > Gymnophiona > Ichthyophiidae > Ichthyophis > Ichthyophis bannanicus. The sequence continues at coordinate 113,028,869 of CM066031.1, read as the reverse complement.
GCAACCGCCAGGGTGATCGCTCTGTTGCAGAGTCTCGGTTGGGTGGTCAATGTCTCAAAAAGCAAGTTAGAGCCATCTTAGAACCTGGAGTACCTCGGAGCGCGGTTCGATACGAGCGTGGGTCGCGTGTTTCTGCCTGAGCAGCGGGCACTGAGTCTCAGACAGTTGCTGCGTCGCTTTCTCCGCCAACGGTGCCCCACCGCCTGGGAGTATCTGCAGGTGTTAGGAACTATGGCGGCGACCCTGGAAGTGGTGCCGTGGGCGAGAGCCCACATGAGACCGTTGCAGCGGGCTCTGTTGAGAAGATGGTCGCATCAGGAGAGTGTGCTGTCACAGAGGCTGCCTTGTCCGGCGCCGACGCGGTTGGCACTTCTTTGGTGGCTGCGGCCCGAGACTCTGGCTGCAGGAATGTCGTTGGAAACTCCGTCATGGGTCTCGTTGACAACGGATGCCAGTCTCTACGGCTGGGGGGCTCATTGTCTAGGTCGTTTTGTTCAGGGTCAGTGGTCCGACGAGGAGAAGGCGTCGTCGATCAACAGGTTAGAGTTGCGGGCCGTGGTGCTGGCTCTCCAGGAGTTGTGCCCCTTTCCTCAGGGGCGGGCCATTCGGGTGTTCTCGAACAACGCAACGGCAGTGGCCTACATCAATCGCCAAGGGGGCACCAGCAGCGTGGCGCTGGAAGCCGAAGCGGAAGGCTTGTTCGTATGGGCCGAGAGGCACCTGGAGGCCTTGTCGGCAGCGCATGTCGCGGGCGTGGACAATGTAGAGGCCGATTTTCTAAGTCGCGTAAAGGTGGACCCAGGGGAGTGGGTCTTACACCTGGACGTATTTGCAATGGTGCGGCGTTGGGGCACACCAGTAATGGACCTGATGGCGACTTTTTGGTCCGCGAGGGTCGGTCGCTTCTTCAGTCGTCGCAGGGAGAGGATGTCGGAAGGGCTCGACGCTCTCATTCAGCGGTGGCCGGAGGATCAACTATTGTATGTGTTCCCGCTGTGGATGTTGATCGGCCGAGTTCTTCAGTGCATAGAACGTCACAAGGGGTGCGTGGTGCTCATTGCTCCGGATTGGCCGAGAAGGCCGTGGTATGCGGACGTCGTCCGGCTCTTGGTGGGGAAGCCATGGCAACTTCCGGTTCTCAGGGATCTTCTCACACAGGGCCCACTCCACATGCCGCAGGTGGATCGATTCTCACTTACGGCCTGGCTCTTGAAAGGGCGCGTTTAAGAGCCAGAGGTTATTCGGTGGTGGTCATTGCTACTTTGCTGAAAGCGCGGTGCAGGTCTACGTCCTTGGCTTATGTCAGGATCTGGCGCGTGTTTGAAGCTTGGTGTACAGAAAGGGACTTTGTGCCTCTCAGGGCGTTGTTTCCTCAGATTTTGGCTTTCTTGCAGGATTGTTTTCAGAAGGGCCTAGCGGCAGCTTCGCTCAAGGTGCAAGTTGTGGCCTTGTCCTGTTACCGAGGCAAGGTGAACGGATACGCTTTGGGGGGTCATGCGGATATTAAATGTTTCTTTAAAGCCGTGATGCTTCTGCGTCCTCCGCGTAAGCCCGTGGTCCCGGCTTGGGATCTGCCTTTGGTTTTGGAGGCGCTAGGTAAAGCTCCTTTGGAGTCCTTAGGGGAGGCTTCGTTGAAAGATCTTACATTGAAGGTGGTCTTTTTGATAGCTATCGCCTCTGCACGGCGAGTTTCCGAGTTACAAGCGCTTTCGTGCAGGGAGCCTTTTCTGTCTTTTTTCGATTCTAAGGTGGTTTTACGACCAGTTCCTTCGTTTTTGCCTAAGGTGGTTTCCGCTTTTCATTTAAACCAAGTCCTCTCGTTGCCGGTGTTTCGCATCAAGGGCAAGGATCCGGCGGTGCACCGGCTTCATCGGTTAGACATACGCCGGGCGTTGAAGAAGTATCTTGCACGAACGGCGTCCTTTCGTAAATCGGACAGGCTTTTTGTATTGTTCGCGGGTGCCCGGAAAGGTGAGGCGGCTTCTAAAGGTTCGATTGCTCGATGGGTGAAAGAAGCCATTGCGTCGGCATATCTGTTGTGTGGTCGCGTGGTGCCGGACAGTTTGCGGGCTCACTCTACCAGAGCGCAAGCGGCGTCTTGGGCCGAATGTTGCTTGGTGCCGGCGGCAGAGATCTGTAGAGTGGCGACTTGGTCGTCCCTGCATACGTTTGTTAGACATTACCGTCTGGATGTGCAGGCAGACAGGGATTGCTGTTTTGGATCGGCGGTGCTTCAAGCCGGTCTCACAGGTCCCTCCCATGGTTGATAGTTACTGCTCTGGTACGTCCCCAGAGATTCCGGGACTAGACTGGAGGGACGATCAGGAAGATTAAATTAGACTTACCTGCTAATTGTAGTTCCTGGAGTATCTCCAGTCTAGTCCCGTGTCCCGCCCGGTATCTTGGAGGTGCGAGAACCGGAAACAGTGTCGCTATTACGGGTAAGTAGGCATTTTGATTCTCTTGGGGTCCTCCATTAGTCTATAGTACCTCTTCTCCTAAGTAGGGGGGGTTAGGTGGTATTTTGCCAGGGTTTAGGAGTACTGCTGGGAAGATCTCACGGCAGGTAGGGCCTGCAGGGCGTGGGCCTCCTGGGGCCAGCCGGCCGTTTTCAGTTAGAAAGGCAGTATGTTTCTGCGATGTCTTTGCTTACTTGTTGCTCTGGTGAGTTCTGCTTTGCCAATAGGTCAACTGGTGTGAGGAGGCGGTGCCAGCCCTTATATACCGATGACATCACAGACGTTTCTCAGTCTCCAAAGCTGCTGGATGAGGTTGACAACCCCAGAGATTCCGGGACTAGACTGGAGATACTCCAGGAACTACAATTAGCAGGTAAGTCTAATTTAATCTTCTTTAGGTGTTTGAGGAATGTAGGGAGGTTGGTGATGTTTCTTAGGGTGTACGAGAGAGAGTTCCATAGGGATGGGGTGTACAGCTCAAATGCTATGTGGCATGTTTGTTGATTGTATTTACGTTTGGTTTGTGGTATGTTGAGTTTGTTGATTGTAGTCTGTCTTCGTGGTTTGGATTTTTTTGTTTTCTGTAGTAGGGGTTTGTGACAAGTTTCTTGTTGGGAGTGAAGTGCTTTGTGTGTGAGGAGGAAGCATTTGTAATTTATTCTGCTGATGAGCGGCAGCAGTGTAATTGTTTTAGGATGGGGGTGATGTGATCGTACTTATCTGCACCTTGTATGGTAAGTGCAGTAGTGTGTAGAGCAGTTTGAAGAGGGAGAAGTGTCGATTGAGGTGGTGCTTGGTAAATATTGTTACAGAAGTCTGCATGAGGGAGGGTGAGGGCTGTAGTGCGGATCTGAAATCTGTTGGCTGTAGCAGTGGCAGAAGTCTCTGTAGGGTCTTTGTTTTGAAGTAGATTGTCCTTTCTGTTGTCATTATTTGGGTTCTGAAAGATAGTTGCTTGTCAATTGTGATGCCGAGGTATTTCACCACCATCTACCACAACAGCACTCCTAATCTCCCTGATAAATGCACGCTCAGTGAGGAATAAACTTCCCATGCTCCAAGATCTCATCACTTCTCTCAATATTGACATTTTTTGCATAACTGAAACATGGCTGACAGAATCTGACACAGTACTCATGAATCAGCTTACACCACACAGATACAGTCTTTACAACTGCTCCCGAGCCCATGCCAGAGGAGGGGGAGTAGCCATACTAGCCAAATCCAAGCTACACTTCCGGAAATATTCAACAGAAACCACAGAGGAGCAGACATCATCGCAATCACCAACAAACGACTCACAATATGCCTGGTCTATCGATCGCCGACATCGAACTCAGACCTATCAGACATTCTCAAGCATGTGACAGACATCACTAACTCCACGAAAGAACAGATAATCCTTGGTGACTTCAACCTCCCATCCCTGCAAGAGAAACAAGCTGATGCGTTCCATGAGGCAATGAAGGCAATGGAACTGAAACAAATTATCCATGATCCAACCCATCAGAGCGGTAATACCCTCGATCTCATCTTCCTCAACACAAGAGATGCCACAATAAACAACAATACAAAGATCACACCCGTCCCATGGTCGGACCACCATCTTTACCTTCAGAAGTTCACACCAACATCCACCCATTAAGGAAAAAGACCAGCTATCAAGAAGATTCAAACCTTTCAACAAGGAAGAATTCTTACAACAAGTACTCCCAAAAATACAGACTGAATCAACTGAAAGAGAAACTCTGACCAACAATTGGAATGCCATAATCACATCAGCAGCACAAACAACAACCACCCACATAGGAAACAGAACAAGACCCACAATGGCATGCTGGTATACACCCACACTGCGGAAACTAAAGACACAGCTCAGACACATCGAGCAAAGATGAAGTCGAAAAATGAAATAGACAGAGTAAACTACATGATTGAGCTCGACAAATACGGCACGGAAACAGATAATGCTAAGACAGCATATCACACGAAGATTATAATGTCATCAATTAACAAACCACGCAAGCTGTTTGATATTGTCAAGAGGTTAATGAAATCTCCTAACACTGTGAACCAACTTCCAAGCCTGCAACCACAACTGCTAGTGGCACAATACAAGCAGCTGTAACAACCCAGACCGCAACCCATAAAAGTAAGAAGTGACCTTGCTATAACCACAAACATTGAATGGAGAACATTTGTAAAGATTTCTAAAGAAAGAATCGAAACCACCATATCAGGACTAAACACCACAACCTCCCCGCTCGACCTCTGCCCGGTAGAGTGGATAAAAAATTTAAAAAAGGAACTTAGCGCTACTCTGGCAAACATAGTAAATGCATCATTCAAACAAGACAAAATGCCCAACAACCTAAAAACTTCTATGATATGACCAGCCCTCAAAAAACCTGATCTCGACCCAATGGAACCAACCTCTTAAAGAACTATAGCGAGCCTACCATTCACTGCGAAGATAATAGAGAAAATAGTCCAACAGCAACTTCAAGATCACCTGGAAAAGAACAACGCCCTGGATCCTCAGCAGCACGGGTTATGCCCCTCCCATGCTGTATGAACCCATCACGACCACCAATCCAACAAACCCAAAAATAATGGACTGCTTTAATGATGTCTCCAAATGGCTACAAGAAAACAATCTCGCCATAAACCTCAAAAAAACCGGAAGTGCTATTTGTAACCAAGGACCAAATTTTCACACACCCCCCCCCCCACCATTCCTCACTCTAGGCACAACTAAAATAAAAGTCCAAACACAGGTAAAGTATCTAGGTGTCATCCTTGATCAAACACTGTCATTTAAACAACAGATAGCAAGAGCCGCAAGATCAGTATTCTTCAAAGCAAAGATGGTGCAAAGGCTCAGACCACTCATAGACCCACAAGACTTCCGCACAGTTATGCAAGCAATGACACTACTGCACTTAGACTATTGGAATGCAATCTACCAAGGACTCACGGCACCGTCATCCCACTATGAACAGCCCTCAACACAACGTCAAGGATCATTCAGAGAGTAAAGAAACACGACCACATCACCCCTGTCCTAAGAGAACTCCATATTCTCCCATTAGAGGCAAGAATAAAATATAAAACACTGATTCTGATACACAAAGCTCTTCACCAGCAGCCACCATCTTATCTACAAACCCTGCTAACCCAGACGAACTCTGGAAGATCAATACGACAAACCGTGAACAATACACTCATTCTGCCACATGACAGAACAAAATTTAATCATCAGACATGTAACTGTGCATTTGATCTTTATGCACCCTCACTTTGGAACTCTCTTCCAACCGAAGTCCGCAGCAACAATGACCTATCTACATTTCGAAAGCAGATAAAAACCATACTACCCCTGGTGATGGTATGCTCCTTTCCCCCTGTAAATACAAATAACCCTGTTCAATGTACTCCCCCTTGTTTATTGTAAACCGCTTTGACCCAGTAAAAAGTGGTATATAAGCATGGCTAAATAAATAAATAAATTTCAGCTCAGTTTTTACAGTTATTGGTATGTGTTTAAAGATAGTGTCCATGCCTGTATTTACAGTTGCCCTTTGGCACGTTTAGGTTAATGAAAGATGCATGTTTCAGCCAACCCCTTACAGGAGGAATTAAGAGGGACATCTGCCTTAATCCCCCAATATGTATTTCCCCCTTCACAAGTTCTTTGGGTACCTAGGGACACATCTATAATTGATGAAAAGCAGCAAGACATTTAGGTTTACAAAATGGGCAGAATACACATGCGTTAGGTGACATTTACGAGACATGCATGTTCCGGAATACTGGTATGCAAATGTGCAAGTTGTCAGGGTTCCCTCATAACTATTTCCCACGTGTATCTTTATAAAATAGCATCTCTGGCTGCACATGGACGCCCATCCTCATGTGTACCTGAATGTTTTGGTTTCCTTTAACACACATCTACGGTGAGAGGCAAAGATACTGCAGTTTTAGACCCATACACCCTCTCCTTAAAACAGACATAGATTTGCAGATGTTTTCACTTGGACACGAATGCAGCCTCATAAATGGCCATTCTAAAATGTACCTTCACATTTGTAAATTGAATAATAACAGAGAAAGAAGGCATCCTGCTTAGTCCTACTGCATATTTACACAGGTTCCTACTTTCTCATCTAGGTCTTTATTACACGCACACATTCCAACGCACGTACGCCTATGTCATAAGGGAGATTATGTGCTCACTTTCCCTTATAACATTGGTGCATTCTAAGAGAGTCATTTTAAATGTCTTAGTCATGATTTGGACATCCAAAATGAATGATCTCTCTGCAGTTTTCGTTTTATTGGTACCAAATAAAATGAAAACTGCAGAGAGATCATTTAGTTCTACAGAACTGAAGTGTGCCCATAGCTTTTTGTTTACGTTCAAGGCCAAAGCCTTATCAGCCCCCCTCGTATGTAGGCGCCCCAGCAGACATCCAAATCGAGCATGTCCAAGTTGTGCCTGAACATGGACGTGTCCTGCTTTTCTTTCAGACTTTCTGGCTTGGACGTCCCAGATTGCACTTGGACGCCATTTGTAAAATGCACCTTCATGTGTCTACCTCCTTGTGAACATACAGCACCATTCTTAGTGCCATTAATACCAAAAATTTACCAATCTATGGTCCATCTGTTATATTTTCGGAAGGCGATAAAAACATACATTTTTCCTGAGATACGATGGACACTGTAGGATCTTGGAAAATTAGGTAATGTCCTGAACTATAATTTTTTTGAAGAGTAGATATTATGTGTTGTGATGAGATACTGTCAGTCTCTGTTTATGTAACTTTTTATTATTATGTATGTAACTTGTAACCTGCCCTGAGCAGTTTAAGCGGACAGGATAAAAATTGAATGAATAAATAAATTAATAAATTCATGCTTTCCCTTTAATTTTGCTACAAAGTGAATTTTGGAATTATCAGATGCACCGGAAAATGTCAGTTGAATTCCTCCCCCTCTGCAGTAAATTTAGATTGATCAAATACCATTGAACATTTCCTTTGGATACTGCAGTTAGACTTGAAAGCTCCGGCCCTGGTTTTATTATACACTGAGTTATCCAGGCAGTAACATTTGATAGTTTGTGCCTCTGGTATGAGAGAATCTTTTCACAGTTTGACTTGCAAACCCGGGTCTCTGATGGGAAATGGACACAAGAGCCACCAGGCTTTGGTCTTCTCCTACTTCGATAATTGGCTCATCAGGGGCGGTACGGTCTCAGAGGCCAGCCAGGCTGCAGAACATACAACCCTCCTTCTACAGCACCTGGGGTTCATCATTCTCATCTTTCTCCAGTCCAAAGCCTGGAGTTCATAGGTGCTCACCTGGAAATTTTAAAGGTCAAGGCCGTACTCCCTGGAGACAGGGAAGAACGTCTCAGACAACTGGCAGGAGAGGTGCAGCACCGCCAGTCAATACTGGCTCGCCTCCTCCTTCCTGCTGGGCCACATGGCCTCAATGGTCCATATCATACCCTCAGCCTGCTTACACATGTGGACAGCCCAGTGATGCCTATGCTTGCAGTGGACACGGGCCACGGGCAAGCTATGGGACAGGGTCAGAGTCACCCACCAGTTGGTGGAGTCCCTCAACTGGTGGCAAAACCTGCACCACCTCCAGGCAGGAATGCCCTTCCAGGCACCCGCTCCACAAATGGTCCTGACCACAGATGCCTCCCTCCTCGGTTGAGGGACACATTGCAGGGATCACCACACACAAGGCTGCTGGTCTCAGGAGGAGTCACTCCTGCAGATCAATCTCCTGGAGATCAGGGCAATCTTTTGGCCCTATGAGCATTCCGCCACTGCCTGCAGAACCGGCCTGTGCTGATCCAGACGAACAACCTGGTCATTATGTTTTATGTCAACAAGCAGCGAGGCACAGTTCATACTCCCTCTGCCAGGAGGCAGTGGCTCTCCTCTCCTTCGCAGCACAGAACAGCATGCTCCTGCAAGCAGTGTACCTCCTGGGCTAGGAGAACTGCCTGGCGGACAGGCTGAGCAGAGTCCTACAGCCACATGAGTGGCACTTATACCCTAGGGTGACGAAGAGATTCTTCCACCTCTGAGGCAGGCCCATGCTGGACCTATTCGCCTCTCTGGACAATACACAACTACCCCACTTCTGCTCCTGCCAACCACATCCAGAGAGAGTGGCAGCAGATGCCTTCCTGATCTCGTGGTCCGAGGGCCTACTCTATACATTCCCACCAACCCCGTGATCGCTACTACCCTCTTTAAGGTTCAGAGTGAAGGGGCATCTGTCATCCTGATTGCTCCCAGGTGGCCCAAGCAACCTTGGCTTCCTCTCCTGCTTGCCCTGTCGACGGCACTTCCAGTCCCTCTGGGCCGAGCCCCAGACCTCTTATCCCAGGAGGAGGGCTCCCTGCTGCACCCGAACCTGAGGTCACTCACACTAACAGTGTGGCTGCTGAAAGGGTAGTGTTAGCTCCTTTCATCCTTCCCAGGGAGGTTGACGAGATCCTTCTAGCCTTGTGAAAGCCCTCCACCAAGGTGCCTTAAGTTAAGGTGCTCTAAGGGCTGTAAAGTGCCTTAAGTTAAGGCGCTTTAGGTTGAGGCACCTTAGAGCCCTTAGGGTACCTTAACTTAAGGACGCTAAGATGCCTTAACCTAAGGCGCCTTAACCTAGGGTGCCAAGTTAAGGTGTTCTAGCTTAAGGTGTCCTAACGTAAGGTGCCCTAAAGGCTGTAAGGTGCTTTAAGTTGAGAAGCATGAACTTTAAGGCATAAAAACAGCTGTAACCCTAGCGCTGGATAGAGCACCAAAGAAAGGCAATGAACAGGTGATGGAAGGAAGGAGAGGTGGGAGCTGATGGACCTGTCATATCTGCGGGCACCCTATGTGGCAGCCGGTAAAGTAGACAAACATGTTGTAGGCAGCTGTACTGATGCAGAGGGTGGTGCCAATGTGAAGTGCTGCAATGACAGTGGATGGCACAGGATGGGGAATACATGTCCCCCAGTGTTGGCATAGATGGCAGGATATTTGCAGCGACAGGAGGACAGAGGAGTAATAGTGCCATGCAGATTAGGCACAGGAGAGGCAAGCACGAAGAGCCGCAATGCAGAAAAGGGTACCAGTGCAGGACATGAGGTAGTAGCCTGCACAAGTAGACAGGACTGTACACAGCTGACAGAGGCAGATAGATGGGCTGAAGGATGGATGGCAGCTGAGGAGAGGGTGTTATGGCCTGGCAGCACAGGTCTGCAGAGCTCTGACTGTTACAGGCATGAAAATGATCTGAGTAGCACAGTCACAAAAGGAACAGATAGGAATCAAACCTCTGGCCCCTGCCTACAGAAACCTTGAACTAACCAGTAGGCTATACTTCCACATCTTGCTGCACAGCAATGTCTGGATACAAAAAAATGTCTGCTGTGTGTGCCAGTATAAGTTAGCCTCACCAGTACCCATGACGTAGTGCACAGGCCGAACAGCAGTCTACAGCTGGTCACCGAATGGAGAATGCACTTATCCATCACCTCAGCTCAGTAAGAAGACCTGACAGTGTGTGATACAAGCACAGAGCAGCTGCAAACCGTGCTACTGAGCAGCATCTGAGGTCACCCTGAGGGTGAGGATGTGTGTCCAGCATCGGGTCCCCAGTACCTGCCCATGTTGCAGATCGCTGTAATCTTCTGGAAAATGTAATATTCTGGGAAGTTAATCTTTCGCCGCTCTCTACTTTCGGCTACTCTCCATTTGGTCCTGGGTTCATTTCACAGAGACAGTAGGGTAAGCAGCACAAATAAGACAACCAAAACTGGTGTGGCTTGGAAAAAGAGTTTTATATAGAAATAGGCCTATTACATAGGTACAGAACAGAGTTATATAGTTGTTGTTACAGAGCTGCTTCAGTGTGCCTCAATGAATCAGTGTGTGTGTGTGCATGTGTGAAGTGTGTGTCAAAGTCTCATAGTAAGAAGAATATAGAGAGAAAGAAAAGAACAAAGGGGGGGGGGGGGAGAGAGAGAACATAAGATATGCCATACTGGGTCAGACCAAGGTCCATCAAGCCCAGTATTCTGTTTCCAACAGTGGCCAATCTAGGTCATACGTACCTAGCAGTTTCCCCAAGGGACACAGGTTCCACAATGCTTGTATTGGTTCAAGCATTGATATCCTGGGTCCCTTCTTAATAATGGTTTATGGACCTTTCCTCCAGGAACTTGTCCAAACCTTTTTTAAACCCAGCTACACTAACAGCCTTTACTACATCCTCCGGTAACAAATCCCAGAGTTTGATTACACGTTGAGTGAAAAATATTTTCTTTTATTAGTCTTAAATAGTTTACCCTGTAGCTTCATTGCATGTCCCCTAGTCTTTCTATATTCTGATAAGGTAAACAATCGATCTACGTTTACCCATTCCACTCCGTTCATTAATTTATAGACTTCTATCATATCTCCCCTCAGCCGTTTCTTTTCCAGTTTAAAGAGCCCCAAACATTTTAGCCTTTCTTCATAGGAGTATCCTTCCATCCCCTTTACCATTTTGGTGGCTCTTCTCTGAACCTTTTCTAAAATTGCTATATCCTTTTTAAGATACGGCGACCAGAATTGCACACAGTATTCAAGGTGCGGTCTCACCATGGAACGATATAGAGGAATTATAATATCTTTTGTTTTATTTTCCATTCCTTTCCTTATCATACCTAGCATTCTATTTGCTCTCTTGGCCGCCGCTGCACACTGGGCCGAGGGTTTTAACATGGTATCCACAATGACACCTAAATCTTTTTCCTGGGTGGTGGTTCCTAATGTGGAACCTTGCATCGTGTAACCATAGTTTGGGTTGTTCTTCCCTAGGTGCATAACCTTGCAATTCAACACATTAAATTTCATCTGCCAATTTGATGCCCAGTCTTCCAATTTATCAAGATCCTCTTGCAATTTTCCACAATCCTCCTGGGTTTTAACAACTTTAAATAGTTTTGTGTCATCTGCAAATTTGATAACCTCACTAGTTATTCCACTTTCCAGGTCATTTATGAATATGTCAAAAAGCAGCGGACCCAGCACAGATCCCTGGGGTACACCACTATTCACCTTTCTCCATTGGGAAAATTGACCATTTAGCCCTACCCTCTGCTTTCTGTCTTTTAACCAGTTCCTGATCCACAATAGTACACTGCCTCCTATCCCATGACTCTTTAGGAGGGACATGAGGGACCTTGTCAAAGGCTTTCTGAAAGTCCAGATACACAATATCAACCGACTCACCTCTGTCCACCTGTTTATTCACACTTTCAAAAAAACATAACAGATTAGTAAGACAAGATCTTCCTTGTCTAAAGCCATGTTGGCTGTCTCCCATTAGGTCGTGACTATTTACATGCTGAGTAATTTTATTCTTTATGATGGTTTCTACCATTTTTCCCGGTACTGATGTCAGCCTCACCGGTCTGTAGTTTCTCGGATCACCCCTTGAACCCTTTTTAAAAATTGGTGTTACATTGGCGATCCTCCAATCCTCAGGTATTAGAGATGATTTTAATGATAGTTCACAGATTACTGATAGCAGGTCTGCAATCTCAAATTTCAGTTCTTTCAACACCCTTGGATGTATACCATCCAGCCCAGGTGATTTGCTACTCTTCAGTTTATCTAATAGTTGTAAGACATCTTCCCGATGTATCGATATTTCCTTCAATTCTTCCACACCTTTAAATACCACTTCAGTCATGGGTAACATCCCTACATCTTCCTCAGTAAAGACCGAAGCAAAGAATTCAGTCTCTCCGCTATCGCCTTGTCGCCTCTTAGTGCTCCTTTAACCCCTTTATCATCTAATGGACCAACTGACTCTCTCACAGGTTTTTTGCTACGAATGTACTTGAAAAGGTCTTTATTTTGCGTTTTTGCTTCCGCAGCAAGCTTCTTCTCAAATTCTCTCTTTGCCTGCCTTATCAATGCCTTGCATTTGACTTGCCAGTGCTTGTGCTGTTTCCAGGTTTCATCGTTTGGCTCTTTTTTCCATTTCCTGAAAGATGCTTTTTTGGCAACAACAGTCTCTCTGACCTCACCTTTAAACCATGCTGGCAGTTTTTTGGACTTCCTTCCACTTTTCTTAAAGCGTGGAATGCAGCTGGTCTGGGCTTCCAAGATAGTATTTTTCAACAACACCCAAGCTTGATGTACGTCTTTAACCTTTGCAACTGATCCTTTTAGTTTTTTCTTAACTGTTTTCCTCATTTTATCATAGTCTCCCTTTCGAAAGTTAAAGGGTAGTACTGTGGATTTCCTTACTATCCCTCCTCCACTAATTAAATCAAAGGTGATCATGCTATGATCACTATTGCCAAGTGGCCCCAACACCCTTATCTCTTGCACTACATCTGGTGTTCCACTAAGGACTAGGTCTAATATTGCTTCCCCTCTGGTCGGTTCATGAACCAGCTGCTCCAAGAAGCAGTCATTTATTTCATCTAGGAACTTTATCTCCCTAGCATGTCCTGTTGTGACACTGACCCAGTCGATGCCGGGGTAATTGAAATCACCCATTATTATTACTGCACTGTAACTTTTGCTAGCTTCCTTGATTTCTTTGAGCATTTCATCATCCATTTGTTCATTCTGGCCAAGCGGACGATAGTACACCCCCACTGCCATTGCCTTCCCCTTTTTACATGGAATTTCAATCCATAGAGATTCTACAGCAAATTTTGTTTCTTGCAAAACTTTAATCCTTTCTGACTCAGTGCCCTCTCTAACATAGAGCGCAACCCCTCCACCAATTTGATCAGCTCTATCATTACGATATAGTTTGTACGCAGGTATCACAGTGTCCCACTGGTTGTCCTCCTTCCACCATGTCTCTGATATTCCAATCATATCTAACCTCTCGTTTAGTGCTATATATTCTAACTCTCCCATCTTGTTTTGTAGACTTCTAGCATTTGCATACAAGCATTTTAGTATGGGTCAGAGCCTCATAGTAGGAAGTGTCCCATCAACAGAGAGAGAGCTATTTTTGGGTTTCTGTATTTATAGAGAAAATCTTCTCCAGCACTTCCCTCTGTCATAATTTGGTTTGTTTGAGGTCTGCTATCACTTGAATTAGCAAGGAGGGGCTGCAGACCAATCTCATCAGGCCCGGAGACTGACATCACCAGGGGGGTCAGAGCTAATCTCATCTTGTAATCTGCCCTCATTAAGTTTGGAGACTGACATCACCAGAGTAACAAAGCTGCTTGAAATCCAAGGTCTGGGAAAAAGCCATGACACCTATGCTAGGCATAATGTCAGACTGATGTATGCTGACATCTCCCACACCTTTTTTATTTTTATTCATTATTTGTGCCTGGAAATGGTGGAAGCAAACCTGTGGTACCTGTCCAGCTGCAATTACATGATTGTAGGCAGCTTGTCTAATACCTCCTGTATTAAGTACCTTGCTATGTCCAGCAGGTCCCCTGTCCTGCACAGTACTGTCTCTAGTGTTCTAGAGATAAACAAGTCCCCTTATGAGTCCAAACCTCGTGTCTTAGGTAGGGCAGCCACTGCTGGGGAGGGGGGGAACCCAATATGCTACCTCAGTGCTCGTCTTAGAGAGAGTGAACAGTGCATAAGGGCTGCAGGAATTTTTGAGGTTAAAGTCGAAAGGTACCAGGATGCTATGAGTGAGGATAGGAAGCGATACTAGACTGCAGCTGACTCTGGTATTCAATGTAATAGGAAATGCCAAATTAGCAGGCCAAATGAGCCTGGATGTAGAGGTAGATGCTGGAGAAATTAAGTGTAACTACCTTAAAATGTTGAAGGTATTCTGTAGGACATGCGCTGCAAGGAGATGTACATTTGTTTCATTTTACAACACAGGAAAATTATGATAATGCATAGCAATATTTGTACAGCAGTTAAAATAATAATAGGGTGAATAAAAACATTAAAGACATGATCAGCAGTAGGTGAATAACCAAATAACAATTCCCACACAGACACATGAGCATTTTGTAGCAAGTGTCCCACAATTTGTTGAATGTGTCCATTCTCATAAGCGATGGTGTGATTCACTTCAGTGGATGTTGTTTTAAGGTGATCAATATAGGCATGGAGTTCTGTAAAGTTGAGCAGTTTATGTAGTGTCTCTTCTCCCATGCCAAGTGGTAATGGATGCACAGCATATGAGATAAAGTCTGGAATGTCCATAGAGTCATTGGTAACCAGCGGTGTGGAATAAGTTGTCGCGTTAATGGTGATGGAGACCAGTGGTGTATGACTGCACCAGGTATTGTTTGGTAAATAGTTTGAACTGTACAACAAAGTGTTTTTGTGAAGGCGAATGTCATGCATTCTGGGAGCAATCGAAAAAGAAACATTCTGGGGAAAGAACAGATGAAAACAAAAGTGTCCAGCTCCAAGGTAATACAAACTGTGTGAGGTAGTCAGGGAATATGAGAGCTTAACAGTCAGGGAGCAAGAGGAGGAATTGTTCCAGCAGGAGGTGTCAGCCTCTTTAAACTGGTGAGGTTCACACTTGAACTGAAAAGTAGTTTGCTCACACAAACTGGGGTACATCGACTTGAATGAAGTCCAGGTGTCACCAGTGGCTGCACCCAGGTGAGATGGTCCACAGGATACATAAGCATATTTTCAAACTGCACCCCAATATTAACAACAGGATAAATAACTGTGTGTTGTCCTGACCATGGGATCAAAGTACAGATAGAGCAGCCTTGTGGTGAACAAATGGGAACACTAACTGTCCACCAATCAAGGTGAGCTATAGCAAATTCAGGTATTTTGGTACTAGCCATATGGACGAGAGATGGTGGCCAGTGTCCTATCTTAGCAGTGATCAGAATTTCCTTTAGTATAGTAATAAGCTCGATCTGTACTTGATCACAGGCAAGGGCCCAGGAAATATTCTTTCCCAATCTATATTCTGCATGTGCTAAGGTAACAATTTTCTGTTCTATAATGGGAGATATAAGAGCAAAGTTATCTACAACTACATTGGACAGTTTAGAGGAAGCTTCATTAATAATATGTTGTAAGGTAAAACCATCAGCAGCATTTTATTACGGAGCACCTCTATATCAATTATATTAACCCTTTGAAAGCCTACTTTAAATTTTTAATCCACATTTTGCAGCCGGGTTAATTTTTGCATATTTCAGGAAAATTGTACCCATCTTATTCAATATGTTCTAATAGTGATTTTCCTTCTTCTATGGTCATGTATTATATATCATTTGATAGGGATATTTAGTCAGAATTTTGGATCCTGAGAGTTTTGGGCTCGGCCTGGAAAGGGTTAAGGGCACCCAGTGCAGTCCCTGTGCCACCTAAAATTGTATCAATTAATTCACACTTGTGTCGAAATTGCTTGGCTCGGGGTGTTACTACCTGCATATCAAACCAAGTATTGAGCATTTGTATGTGGTTGGCAACAAAGTGAGAGCAATTTGGATATTTGTGAGTAACTAGAAACAATTTGGGAAATAGATGCCAAGTAAGAAAATGGTATTCTACATCATATAAAACATTGTGTGGTGCATCATATTTAATCTGAAAGGGATGTCCTTCCTGAAATGGGTGGATGTCAGAAAGGTAGAGTACAGGAGGAGCAGAAGTGGTATGAGGGGTGGTAGGTAAACAAAATACATCCAAAAGGAATGAAGTCTCAGTGATGTGCTGTTGATCACTCACAACCCATGTATAAGTTATTTTCCAGGTACCTCTGTCCTGACAGGAAATATTGTACAAAATCAAGGCAGGAGGACCTAGAAAGTAATGTTCTGGAGGTGCCCTCAATTCTTGTGTCCTTTCTAGAGAAGTGGAAACTGGTGGCTCCCACTGTACTTGAGTGATGTTTAATGAATAGAACACTGGCTTGTCCTGTACGGAACAGAAACTCAGGATGACCAGATCCTTTCCTTCCGGGAAAGGTGGGGGTATTTCTTGATAGCGATATGCCCCACCTGTGGAGTTAGCCCAGCCAATCGTGCATATTCGGATGATAGTTCCTGTAATGAGACTTGGGTAGAAGAGAGCAGATACAAGAACAACAGGAAACCGAGACATAATAAAAGCTAACTTGTTTCACTCTACTAGGGAGTAAACTAGTGCTCCCCACTTATACTATGCAACAACAAAAATAATTTTTACTACTTATTTACATAACTATTAGATACATGTCCAGTATCTAGGACACATCAACTATACAGCAGAAGTAAATAGTTACCCTCCTCAAGCAACTTTTGTTTAGAAAGCAGTTGTCTGTGCTGTCTTCAGAAAGCAGCTGTCCGTGCTGTCTTCAGGTGGTATCTGAAAACAAAGACTGATAAAACACGTATTACCCATATGGTTTCAACTGGGTGATGTGTTTCCAATACTGCTGGTTGTCGGGCATTAGGATTTGGTATAGGCTTGGCCTAAGGTATCAGTAACTAAGTACAGTCCTTCCCACTTTGCAGTTCCAAAGGGGAGGTTTGGTCTAGGTCTCAGAATCATCACTTTACTCCCAACCTTGAGGGGCCTTAAATCAGAACCTTTTGCATGTACCTCCTGCAAATAATCTCTAGCTTTTTCTATGTTAGCTAACACAGTGGTCTGAATTTCTTTTAGATGTTCTTGCAGGGATTTCATCCACTCATTGGTGAGAATTACGGTCTGGTCCTCTGGAAGAAAATGATGCAGCATATTTTCCCACCGTTGCTTTGGCCTTCCCATTAAGGCTTCATAGGGTGCGAAACCTGTGGATTTACAGACATTAGCTCTGATACGCATAAGGACTAAAGGGAGAACCAGATCCCAATTTTTTCCCAGTCAGATTAAGCATAGGGCTGAGGTGGGCCTTAATTGTTTGATTCATTCTTTCTACCTGCCCTGCTGCCTGTGGATGGTACGGAATGTGGAGTTGTTGTTCTATGCCTAGAAAATCAAACAATTCCTTGATGAGCTGAGAAACAAATGCAGGACCATTATCAGACTCAATAGTCTTGGGAATGCCCCAGCGTGTCAAAAATTACATAGTTAGGATTTCTGCAGTGGTTCGAGCAGTTTGATCTGGGACAGGGAATGCTTCTACCCAATGAGAAAAGGAATCAACAACAGTGAGTAAAAATCTATTTTTCCTAGCTGTTAACGGAAGAGGGCCCACATGATCTATTTGCAATCTCTCAAATGGGCCACGAGGAGGTGCTCTCATTAACTGTCCCCTTCTCTTTTTAGGTTGCCTCCCAAATGAAGCACAGATTACACAAGAGGAAACATGATCCTGTATATCATGTTTCATTTCTGGCCACCATACCAACCTATTAAGGATAGTCTGCATTTCTTCTGCTTTAGGGTGTCCCATAGGACCTGCACCATGAACCCAATGCATCCACTCTTTACCTCGAGCTCTAGGGATAGCTATAACCAAGCCTTCCTCTCTTTTTGCACATAGAATGTCTTTCTCTATAGCGAGTGTGAGAAAGGGTGTGTGCTGATATAGGTCATCTGGGGCGTCCTGCACAAGCTTCCTCAAATTGGAAAGCTCAGGGTCCTTTGTCTGCAGTGCTACGAAGTAATCTGGTGGTATTATCTAATCATAATCTGTGGAACGTGTAGCAATAGCAACCATGCGTGTCTGCTCATACCAGGGCCATATACGGCCTACATGGCATGCTTCCTTGGCTAGTGAGTCTGCTAATGTGTTTCCTTTAACTAAAGGGCCTTTCTTCCTATGTGCCTTTACTTTAACTAAATGTACTCTCTGAAACTGCTCACTCAGTTCTTGTGCCATAGTCCACAGTGATGAATTTTTCACTGTGGACCCATCTGTAGATTTAAATTTATTTGCCAGCCACCAAGGTAACAGGGCAATGGCACTTTTAAAGACATAATCAGAATCTAAAATGATTTGTATCTCTGGGTGTGAATCCTGATATTGTTGCAAACAAGCTACAAAAGCAGCCAGCTCACAGTACTGTGCTGACGCTGACCCACAGGAATACTGTCTCTGCAGTACCACTTGGTTATTTGGGTCCAATTGTATAATTGCAAAACCTGCTAGTCGCCTGCCTACTTCACATTGGCTACTACCCACAATATATTGTTTCTGTGGTGGAGGATCCTCGCCTTCCAACAGTATTTCTGTGTGCATTTTCCCACAATCTAACTTGTCTTGTGCCCAGACTGGAATATCAGCCACCTCTGAGGGAACTATACACAGATCATACTGTTGAGCTGCCTTGGTGCACTGAGTTGCTAACTGCATGGGAATGACTTCATGCACTAAAGTTTTAGAAGCACTTGAAGTTCCTGAATACTGCCACAGTTTAAGATTAGCCATATCCACCACCAAATTTAACTGGTTGAGAACATCAATTCCAATTATTTCTTTTGGTGTGTTCACTATAGTGGAGGCAGTGGTTTCCAACATTTCCTTGTTTTGTTCACTGTGCACAGGGATACCCCATTTAACTGGGATAGCCACACCCTTGGAAGCTGTGCCATTAATTCCTTGAATTTCATAAATTTCCATATTTTTCTGATCTGCAGTGGGAGAAGCTCTGTTTGTAAAACTAATTCCAGTCCCTGTGTCAATCAAAGCTAGTTTATCCTGACCCCCTATTCTGCTGATAACATTGGGGCAGCCACAAGAGTCCAGTATCAAGGATGTTACAAGTCTTAAACTGTATTCTGGGCCTGTATCTGTTTCATCATCCAGAGGCTCTGGAATCGAGTCCTCTGCTGAGAGAACAGAGGCAGGCTGGGCTATGAAAGCTTGAGACATTTTGATATCTGAACCCAGGAGGTCAGGACACCCCTATGCACTAGCCTTGTGTTTGTCCTGAGCTGCTTGTAAGTCCTGTTTTAATTTATCTATTTCTACCTGCAGTATGTGTTTGTCCTGTTCCCATTTAATTTTTTCTTTTTGTAATCCATCTGTCTGTGCTTTGAGCTCTTGAAAGGAGATGTAACCTGAGGAATTTCTAAAAGTCCCTCTGCCTTGTCCTCTCCAAGGTGTCTGTCCTCTGTATCCTTTGTCTGTGTTTTTTGTGTATTGAGAGGATCCCTCAGCTTGCCACTTCCGTGCTTCTGATACTGTTATGACCTGCGAGGACTGGGTTTTCCAAACAGACCGAATTCTGAGCATTAAAGTATCAAAAGGGGTTGCTTTAGGGTCTTCAGAAAATAACAGAAGGTGTTTTGTAATCTCAGGGGATAGCAATTCTAATAAAAATGCCTTATGCGTGCTCTCCCCATAATCTTCTGCATTGGGCCAGGACTCCTGCTCATTAATAACTGCTTTTAAAATCCAGGCTCTACATGCAAACTCTTCCAGTGTATCATTTGGTAGAGGTGAAATAATTTTAAATACTTGCATTGGGGAACAGTGAAATAGTTTCTCAATGCCCATTTTAAACAACTGGTATGGGTGAGTGAGAGAGCCAACTTTATAATAGTGTGGCCCCAGAGCCAGATGCATAAATATATCAAAGTCCGATTGTTTTCGTCTGTATTTCCCTAGACCCCAGTGAATCAGAATATCAGTGGCCCATTTGCACCAGTCATTAACATTAAAAGGCATAGGGCCAGTTTTCTCAACTATCCTTTCCAAGTCCCTATCTTTTAAATTGTCCTGCAGCATCACTTTAACTGGTGCTCCGAGTTCGGTACTGGGTGCCGGGTCTGAGTCATCTGAATTATCCTCCTGACACAGGTCCTGGTTATTGCTCTGTTCTGGCTGAGATAAGCTATTAGGATTTTCTTCCTCTGATTCATCTTTATTTTTTCCATTCCTAAGCCCAGCTATAGATACTTCTGTATTCTTTTGTTTATAGGGTGTGTCATAGGCAGGGGGGGGCTGAGGGTGAAATAGTGCAGAGCTTATATTTCTTTTGTCTTTCAGAGGCCAATTCATCCTTAATGTGCCTCAATTCAAGTTTAAGTGCTTCTAATTGCTCACTAACATTTATAAAGGAATTTGTGGCTTGTATCACCTGAGCCCTTTGCATAGAAATGCAAATTTGTGCCTCCTCAAGGTCTTTGGTTAATTGTGTACAATGAAAAGTCAATTCAGTATTGTCCTGTTTCATGCTAATGAGCCCCCTGCTCATGCCTTGGATAAAAAGGCATTTTCTTTTATTTGTTTTCTTTTTGAATTCTTGATAATGGTTTAACATTTGCCTTTGAATATTATACCATGATGCCTCAGGGAATTCCCCTTCAAAGGGACCACCTTTTCTCTTACCGTATGTCAATACTATTTCTTTCAGTTCTTTAAAATCAAAGGCTTCCATATTTGAGACTGCAAAAAGACTGTAGTTGGTACAGGGGCCTAGCTTATTATGTTTTTATTTGGTTTTATGCGACTTTCTCAAATGTGCAACCTTGGAAGGAGGAATGCTCACTTTTATGAAGAAGTGAGACTTAGAATTATAGTTGGAATCGCATAAATTTTATGGGTGTTCAGTAAAGAGTACTGGCATAAAGATCACGCCTTAAAATTATACCTGAATAAAAAGTGCTTACCACCTTTTAACAGGGAGGAAGGTTAGGATGAAATTATAGTAAGAAGTATCAATTGCAGCAAACTTTAAGCCTGCTCTCACCAAGATACCTACTGACAGGAGACTGAGAAATAAAAGGCAAAGGGACAGGAGGTAATAGTGTTACCAGGAAATATGTATATTGTATTCAATGAGGGACTGTTTACCTGTGTACCACTTCCAAACTAAGCTGGACTATCTCTCTGTCTTTTCTTAGCAGCTCAAATACTAGAGAAAAATCTGTGCCTTGTAACAAACCGTAACAAGCCTCTACCTACAAATAAGAAAATTGCAAGCCACTCTATGTAATGTCCCTAAGTGTAGGTAATATTAAAATACAGAATTATTACAGAGCCTTTTGACAATAAAAATCTCACCTTGTCTAACCCACAAAACAAATGGTCACAGGGGCTTTTGATTTTCCTGTCGCACCCTGTCTGAAATCCACTTTAATGTATCAAACAAAACTATTACTTACCCAACTGGAGATCTGCTGTGAAGTCTGAGACGGCCCCCATAAAATGTAATCTTCTGGAAAATGTAATCTTCTGGGAAATGTAATCTTTCGCCGCTCTCTACTTTCGGCTACTCTCCGTTTGGTCCTGGGTTCATTTCACAGAGACAGTAGGGTAAGCAGGACAAATAAGACAACCAAAACTGGTGTGGCTTGGAAAAAGAGTTTTATATAGAAATAGGCCTATTACATAGGTACAGAACAGAGTTATATAGTTGTTGTTACAGAGCTGCTTCAGTGTGCCTCAATGAATCTGTGTGTGTGTGTGCATGTGTGAAGTGTGTGTCAGAGTCTCATAGTAAGAAGAATATATAGAGAAAGAAAAGAACAATGGGGGGGGGGGGAGAGAGAGAGAGAGAGAAGTATGGGTCAGAGCCTCATAGTAGGAAGTGTCCCATCAACAGAGAGAGAGCTATTTTTGTGTTTCTGTATTTATAGAGAAAATCCTCTCCAGCACTTCCCTTTGTCATAATTTGGTTTGTTTGAGGTCTGCTATCACTTGATTTAGCAAGGAGTGGCTGCAGACCAATCTCATCAGGCCCGGAGACTGACATCACCAGGGGGTCAGAGCTAATCTCATCTTGTAAACTACCCTCATTAAGTTTGGAGACTGACATCACCAGAGTAACAAAGCTGCTTGAAATCCAAGGTCTGGGAAAAAGCCATGACACCTATGCGCCAGTCTCATCTTGCTTTGTTGGACCGAAACCCATGCTGAGCAGTATCACAATGCTGATGCCATGGCTGCCTACTACCAGGAGGGAGGGGTATCTAGATCCACATGCGGTTTATATAGTTTATGAAGCAGTGCTTACATACCGCTGGTGTACAATCAAATGCATTATATATTTCTCTTGTCCCCGAAGGGCTTGCAATGGAGGGGTATGGACTTTGCCCACAGCCACAAAGGGTGCCTGTAGGACCAGAAGCCCCAGTCCCTCTGGCCTGAGGTTGCTGTGCTCCAGCTGGATTCAACCCCTCAGCCCAAGCTAACATACCGCATTAGGCCACACCTGTTACCAAGGCCCTGTCAGCAATACTGGGAATACTTCCCCCCTGGGTAGGTATAACATTCAGCTGCACCAAGCATAGTCATACTGCACTTGCTCCCCACCCCCACCGGGCATCCCCATCATGCACATACAAACCGCAGATAATCTTCATTGTATGTACACGGAAGGGCCATGTGCACCCAGGCTTGGTATATACAGCACAGTCACCCAGCAAGCAGATCAGTGATTGGGACACCAGGAAAGGAAGCAGACCCTATATGTCACTATGTGGATACATAGCCATGCTATAGTCACTGCTCGATCAGAGTGGGAGTGTCCTCCCAGCATGACATGCTGTGGCCACCCGATCCATGCAGATGGTAGTTGGGCACTACGAAGTACCAGCCATTGCCCTACCCCTGATGCAGATGCATCCTGGCCAATCCACCCTGTTCGGGCCGTACCCACAAGACCTTTCTTCTCATCATGCACATTTGCAGGCTAATTCTGAAAACAGTGTAGGCAGTGTGAGGCTCAGTGAGGTGTAAAACCCCAGAAAACAATGGATAGAAATACACACACACACCCATACCGAAGCACTGTGCAACACTGGGGATGGGTGGCAGGCCTGGCCGCCACTCTGGTCCCAATCTCAGGGCAAGCATTGCTAAGGTGTGCTTATTGTGCAGGAGCTAGTAGTAGTGCTCTGATGCTAACTCTGCTCCGTGTACTGGAGCCAACAGCCTGACTCTCCATCCAGCTGTGGATAGTGGAGCCTGTCTGTGTGAGTGTTTGTACCCCTATTGGCCGCTGCATTGGGGATTGCACATGTTGATGGTGTATCGTCAATGTGTAGTAAAATGTTGTGACATGAACTAAAGGATCCACCACTGGGACCCAAACCAGCAACCCTCTCCTCTGCAGTACACGGACTGTGTGTAGTGTACCACATTGCTGCCACATAAACACCTCTGTCCATGGAGCCAACATGTTTCCCATCAGACAGACCGTGATATGTTGCATTGCACATGGTGCACTGGAACACTGACCTTGGGCAAGAACCTTAACCCTCCATTGCTCAGAAATATCCAAATTATAATTGACCCTGTTTAATGTACGTTTAGCAAGTTTAAGTTACAATATAAACCGCTTTGATTGAAATGATAAAGCGGCATAAAAAAAACTGTTAAATAAATAGCCTTGGTGTGCTGCAGTCGAGTGCCACTGCTCTCTCCACCACCAACCCCTCCCCCCCACCATGCTGACATACCCATGTGCTGTCAGTGCGCAATCCCAGGCCATCCAATATGTGGGTAGGCGGGTTCCTAGGGTGCGGGTGCTGGGATGGGGGACATACATGGACATCTGCACATCCCTCCCCCCCCAATCACTGCCTGCCAATGATATGTCCCTTCCGCCTGGGGGACAGACTACTGGGGGGTGTCAGGATGGAGGTCTAGAAACTATTGGCTAGAGTGGACCAGTTAAACGTAGGTAGATTGTTTTATGCCAGCAGACTGTGGACAGGCTAGGCCATGCAATGTGGCTACAATGTACCCAGTTTGTCTACTGGGTGTAAATATGTTTCAGACAACGCATGGTCTAACCCTGACCTGCCTTACCAGGGGCTGTAGTAAAGGGTGTTCATTTAGCTGGGTTTAAAAACAGTTTGGGACGTTTCTTGCAAAAGGTCCATAGACCCTTGTTAGAGTGCTCCCCAGATTTTCACTGCTTGCCCCATTACATGCATAGTGATGTTTGGGGTACCTGCTGCGTACGTGTCTCTTGGATGGGAAACTGTGGAACACAGAATACTGGGCATGTTTGACCTTGGTTAGATGCTGTCTTGCTGTGTTCCTATGTGCCACCTAGGTGACTGCCTAGTCTGCCTGTGCCCCAGCTGCTCCCACTGCATGACCCACCTGCACCCCCTTTGCCCCATTTGCACCATCTCCATAGTGCCCTTTCCTACTTGGGAACTATGTGGTTGTTGCAAATAGAGTACTACTATCACTTTTTTTGGGCTCCCTGTCTATGCTGTACATTGCTGACACTGAAATAGTCTCTCTCTCCTGCAAAAGTGCATTTACCGACAGGTTTTTACTGGCGGTAAGATCCTGTGTTAATGTTACAGCATTAGTGCAGCAGGGGCTTCTCCCCACCCACTCCCTGCCCATTGACCCCTACTCTCTGCCCTTTGTGACATTTACCGCTGTTGGTAACGTTAACGCGCATTAACGTTACAGATGCTACATTAGCGCCATTTGATAAACATAACCCAGTGTAATATTAGAAAGAGGAAAGAACTATATGCGTGTTAACAATGTACAGGTAACGTTTTTATAATCAACTTAAGTATATATTATCTATAGCAAAAATCATAAAGGACTCTACTTGTATTACACCTATATCTAGTGGATGGGTCTTTCTGTTCCTGATTTCATTGCTTCGAGATATAGTTAAGGTTGAATTAATCTATGAGTTCTATTTATGAGAGGTGGCTTGGGGGGTAGGTAGATTAGAAGGGATGATGTGGGTAAGTCACAAGTTCATCTATTTAGTCAAATGTTGGAAATATTTATGTTGGATATATTTCTGTTTTGTCATTCGAATTATTATAGCGTTCAACGAACAGGAATGTTTTTATCTCCTTGCGGAAGACTTGAAGGTCTTTGATGGCTCTGATATTGTCTGGAAGGGCATGCCAGATAGGTTTTATTTTCAATAATCAGTGTGTCCATTCCATCGATGTTTTTGATTGAGTGGAGGGTCATCCTACGTTCTTGTTTTACTAGAATAAGTACTCCTCCACCTCATTTGGAAACCCTGGGACATTAAAAAGGTTTATATCCCATGAGGTTCAATAGTTTAGTTCGTACGGTATCTGCATCCGAGAGCCATGTTTCCGTGATAAACAGTAAATCTGGATTGTTATCATTCACAAAGTCTATTATCACAGGAATTTTATTCCTAATGGATCTTGCATTTAAGAGTAAACATTTTATAGGAGTTGCGGTTATTTGGGGATTAAGTTGCTGAATTGTATCTCTTGGAGTGATGCATATTAATCTTTGATGAGGATGTTTATGACTGTGGTAGTTTAAGTGTTGTATTGTGGATAGGTTAGGTTGTGTCTGTGGCCGTTCTGAATGATAGGGATATGATATTATTGTACTAAGGTAGTTGGGATTGTTTCACATAGTGGTGGTAGCATATGGAGAATTAGTAAGGTGAGAATAAAAGAAACTGATTTTCCATTCTCTATTGTGAAATCAAGGGTAGGAGGGTAGATTAAATTGATTAGGTTAGGAGGTTTGCAATTATAGTCGTGGTAATTTAGATAATGTTTCTGTTGAGAGTATGTCGGAATTCTAATGCACTAGTAGGTGTACTCTCAAATAACTCAGCATAATACTAGTGCTAGTACTGAGACTAAGGCATGGAGATTGATTAATGTTGTATTATTATATGATGTAGTTAAAGTGCTTCATTGCTGATCTCTTCCATGCATTGCATAGTAATTCACAGGACAGCATGGAGGCATTGCTCAGACAATGTTTGTGGTTCTCATGATCTTTAAACTTCAAGTTAACACTTTGAGTCAGCTTTTATAACAAGATGCCTAAGCATGAAGTCCAAGAAGGGACAGAAGTCTTATTTTATTAAAGCAACATAGGCTGCCATCTGCCTTTATAAAATAGACTTTAAGAACTAGCCCCGATAGTGCACAAATGCACACACACACACACACACTTATACCCGCCCCGAACCTAGTGTAAATGTGTGGGGTACTCTGCACTGCACCCATGTATTGTATAAAATATACGTGTACACTGGAACCCTGCACCAGCTCCACCTAAACTTCACTCTTGGGGAATTCCTAACAGGGGCTATACATTTCAAGCAAACGTAAGAGTTTATGGCTTTTTTAAATTACAGCTCTCTGCCTGGGAGCTCTTAAAAGGGTTTTAGTACATTTTTAAAACAAAGTAACATTTTTTTGGTGCTTTAGTTTAAAAGAGGAAATATTTTCTTTAGTGGGGTAGGTTTAAAACTGCTTTAGAATCTTTCTCAGCTTGTTGAAGCTACTGCCACCTCATCAGGTGTTAGTTCCCTACCTACCCCTCCCCCCCCAACACCGACCCACCCCTAATGAGCAATCTTGCTTTATAGGGCACTCCCCAAGTAACTACACACAGGGACTTTGAACAGCACATTTTCAACATATTTAAAGAGATTTAAGCATCCTCACTTGGTTTGCAGCTTGTCGTGCTGTGAGGGCTTGCGTGCATCAGTGATGCTGAGAGCTAAACTATCGGTAGTTTAACTATTGGCAGGGTCTCCCAAGATGGACAGGTCTCAGCTGAGGTGCCAGACCAAGACAAAGCACTCATCTGGGCAGCAGCAGAATGGGATAGTTTTGACGACGGAGGATCACATTTTTGTGACAAAACGGCAACAACACCAAACTTAAACTGCGAGCAAGAAAGGCCCGGCAATCTACTTCTGTATTTTGCCATGAAAACCCAATGGATAGTTACAACAAAACAAATTGTGCTATGGTGCTGGAAGATGAGACCCCCAGGTCAGAAGGCACTCAACTAGCTACTGGGGAAGAGCTGAAGACTTTTCAGAGTAAAGCCAGCATTTATGATGTGGTTGGATCAAAGCCCTCGGGAAGTCTGACTGCTGATGTAGCTGCGCATGAAATGAGAGTCAGAAGCTATAAAGATGTCTTACACATTGGAACATGGAACGTACGAAGCATGAACCAAGGGAAGTTGGAGGTGGTCAAGTATGAAATGGAATGTGTACAACTTGATCTGTTGGGTGTCAGCGAACTGAAATGGACTGGCATCGGGCACTTTGCATCAGATGATCACATGGTCTACGATGCTGGAAATGAAAGACAAAGAAGAAATGGAGTTGCATTTATAATAAAGAAGAAACTTGCAAGAACTGTAATGAAATACAATGCAGTCAGCGAACGCTTAATCTCTATTCGTCTACGAGGATTGCCTATCAACACAACTATATGCCCCAACAACAGCTGCAGAAGAGAATGAAATTGAAGAGTTCTATGAACAAGTACAAGCTGAAATTGACAGAACATGCAAACAGGATATCCTGATAGTCATGGGTGCCTGGAACGCAAAGGATGGCAACAAAGAAGGCAAAGTAGTTGGAAAATATGGACTTGGCAACAGAAATGAAACTGGAGAAAGACTGATAGAATTCTGCAAGACCAATGATCTATTCATCTCAAACACCATCTTCCAGCAACACAAGCGGCGACTGTACACATGGACTTCACCGAATGGATTGTATAAAAATCAAATTGACTACTTCTGTGGAAGTCAACGATGGAAAAGACAAAACCTGGAGCTGACTGTGGTACAGATCATCAACTACTAGTAAGGAAACTCAAGCTAAAGTTGAAAAAGAGCAAACCACTCATGAATGCAGCAAAATATGACCTTGAGAATATACCACTGGAATTTAAAGACTGCCTGCAAAATTCATTTGCTGCTTTAGATACAAATGACAGAGTTCCGGAAGAGTTATGGAATGACATCAAGAAGGTTGTGTTGGAAGAAAGCGAGAAGTCTCTACAAAAGGTGAAAAAGCAAAAACGGCCAAAATGGATGACTGAAGAAACTCTGAAAATTGCCCAGAAACGCAGAGAAGCTAAAGCCAGAGGAGAAAGAAAGACAATCGCAGAACTCAACAGAGATTTCCAACGTGCAGCAAGACAGGACAAGGAATAGTACTACAATGACACTTGCAAGGAAATAGAAGCAGAAACTATTAGAGGAAGAACAAGATCAGCTTTCCTAAAGCTACGACAGTTAAAGAAAAAGTTCCAGCCTCGAATTGGAATGTTACAAGATGCTCAAGGTTCTATGTTGAATGATGCTGAGAAGATCAAGAAAAGGTGGAAGGACTACACAGAGTTTTTATATGATAAAGACCAAGTGGACCAACAGCCGTTTCAACTTGTACCTTATGATCAAGAACTATTGGTGATGAAAGAAGAAGTTGAAGCAGCATTGAAAGCCTTATCAAAGAACAAAGCACCAGGCATTGATAGCATTCCTATAGAAGTATTGCAGCAATCTGATGCAGCTGTTACGATACTTACAAGGCTCTGCCAAGAAATATGGAAGACAACATCATGGCCAACTGACTGGAAAAGATCTGCGTTTATACCAATACTAAAGAAAGGTGATCCAACTGACTGTGGAAATTATCGAACAATCGCTCTGATCCCACATGCCTGCAAGATTCTACTGAAGATTATTCAAAAGAGACTACAACCATACCTGGAACAAGAACTACCTGAAGTGCAAGCAGGGTTCAGGAAAGGGCGAGGAACGAGAGACATCATTGCGGATGTGAGATGGATCCTTGAAAAGACTAAAGAATTCCAAAAGGATATCTATTTGTGCTTTATCGACTATAGCAAGGCTTTTGACTGTGTAAACCATGAGAAACTCTGGGCCACATTAAGAAGCATGGGTATACCAGAACACCTGATCGTTCTCTTGCACAACGGAACAAGGCGAAACAGAATGGTTTAAAATAAGCAAAGGTGTAAGACAAGGCTGCATACTTTCCCCCTACCTGTTTAATTTATATGCAGAACAAATCATCAGAGAAGCAGGATTGTATGAAGACAACAGAGGTGTGAAGATTGGTGGAAGACTCATCAACAACCTTCGCTATGCTGATGATACTACATTAGTAGCTGAAAGTGAAGATGATCTGAAACATTTGCTTCTCACAATCAAAGAACATAGTCTCAAAATGGGCATGCACCTTAATGTAAAGAAGACAAAGATCATGACAACTGGCATAATCAACAGGTTCATCGTTGAAGGAGAAGAAATTGAAATCATGAACAACTTTAACCTACTTAGATCAACTATCAATAAAGAAGCAACAAGCAGTCAAGAAATCAAACAACACATTGCTCTTGGCAGAATGGCTATGAAAGACCTAGATAAGATTCTCATGAGCAGAGATGTCTCTCTCCATACAAAGATTCGGACTTGTTCAAGCCATGGTATTTTCAATAACATCATATGGATGTGAAAGCTGGACAGTGAAAAAGACAGACAGGAAGAAAATTGATGCCTTTGAATTATGGTGCTGGCAGCGAATACTGTGTATGCCATGGACTGCCTGAAGAACAAACCAGTCGGTACTAGAGGAGATCAAACCTAAGCTTTCTTTAGAAGCTCGGATGACAAGACTTCGACTTTCATACTTTGGACATATCATGCGAAGAGAGAGATCATTAGAGAAAGACATCATGCTTGGCAAGATAGAAGGTCAACGCAAAAGAGGAAGGCCAGCAATGAGATGGATCGAGACAATAACAGCAGCTACGGGTACTAATCTGTCAACAATGAGCCGCCTGACTGAAGACCGAATACAATTTAGGATAGCTATCCAGAGGGTCGCCATGAGTCGACTCCGACTCGACGGCACTTAACAACAACAACAAAGAGATTTAACTGCTTTTTCTCCGATAGGACAGCTGGGAAACTGGCTGGTACTTTGGTAGATTTCTCTCTCTTTTGCTTAACAGAAGCCTAAGCTCCACCAACTGAACAATGGCTGGGAGAAATCATATCACCAAAGCTGTTGCCCCCATTACAGCTTCTGCATCTGTCCAGACAGAGGTCCCAGTGTCAGTTGAAGGACCTGTTCCATGTGCAGGATGCCTGCAGGCTGAAGCTCTCAGGAAACAAGTGGAGGAACTCAGAGAGTAGGTGGTGAGGCTGAGGAGCATTCAATAGAATGAGAAGTATATTGATCAGATGCTTCTTGCAACATCCAAGCTCTCCAGCAGAGGAGAAGATGGGAGCCTACAGAATGACAAGGTTGGACACAAGTCACCAGGGCCTGAAGAATCACCAATCCAGCTTCTCCAGCCCTTGAACTGAAGAACCATTATGCAGCCCTGGAAGTGGAGGAGGTGAAAGCATCCCTGGAAAGGGAAGAACCAGAGCTCGAGCACCCAAAGTTGCAGAATCAGTGACCAGAAGGAAGCGAAGGGTAGTGATGGTTGGTGACTCTCTTCTAAGGGGTACTGAGGCGTCCATCTGCCGACCAGACTTGATGTCCAGAGAGGTATGCTGTCTGCCAGGTCCCAAAATCCAAGAAGCTACGGAGAGTTTGCCGAGACTCATCAAGCCCAGTTCAGAAAGGCCCTCAAATTCAACCTATTCATCAAATACTACCCGACATAAAGTGAAGCTTACATTCCCACCACAAACGTAACCACAACTTTCCCATTGTTACTAACTGTTTGCTAATCTCTGTAAATAGTTTGAGTATGTTATCTAGTCAGCAGACCATATACTCCATGTAAATAGTTCTCCCATGTTTGTCCAAGTTTATGCTCCTGTTATATGTAACACCAAACAGCTTGTTGTTCTGGTCTTTGTTTTGTTCTCTGTGAACCGCGCTGATCCTGAATAGCGCGGTATAAAAGACATATAAATAAATAAATAATAAATAAATAAGCCCACTATTACCCAATATTGCTAATCTATATCGGCACAAATGAACTGGCCAGGCATCCCTCGGAGCATATCAAAAAGTGACTTCATGGCTCTGAGACAGAGGGTGAAGCAGATAGAGGTGCAGGTGGTGTTCTCTTCAAAGCTCCCTGTTGATGGTAAAAACCAAGGTAGAGAAGCTTGCATCCTGGAGATGAATGCGTGGATGGTGTCATCGAGCGCATTTTGTTTTCCTGGACCATGGGATGCTGTTCCAAGGGTTAAAAAGCAGAGATAGCGTCCATCTGTCCAAGAAAGGTCGACATATCTTCAGTAGCAGACTGGCTAATCTACTGAAGAGGGCTTTAAACTAGATTCATTGGCGATGGGTAAAGAAAGCCCCCAGGTAAGTGAAACATTAAATACCTTTCTGGAAATGGGTAAAAGGAACAACATATGGAAAGCGGTGTATATAAATGCCCGTAGCATGAAAAATATGATCCCAGATGTTGAAGCTTTAATGAGAGAGGCGGACTTGGATTTAGTGGCAGTTACAGAAACATGGTTCACAGAAAACCATGACTGGGATATAACTATATCAGGCTATACTTTATTCAGAAAGGACATGGTAGGAAGAAGAGGAGGAGGAGTGGCACTATATGTAAAAAATAATAATAAAGCTTTGGAACTACAGAGCTTAAAAGGGAGAGAGGAGACACTGTGGGTTAAACTAGAAAGAGGGAAAGAGAAATCTGTTTGTATTGCTGTGATATACAGACCTCCCTCACAGGAGGAAGAGGTGGGTGGAGATTTAATTGAAGACATATCCAGCATTGCTAGGAAAGGGGAAGTGCTACAGATAGGGAATTTCAATATGCCAAATGTTGCTTGGTACATTCCTGCTGCAGTATCATCTAGCAATAAGGAGATTCTGGACTTTCTACAGGAATAGCTATTCAGGCAACTGGTAACAGAACCCACACGTGAGGGGGCCATACTGGACTTGGTGCTTACCAATGGTGAAAATGTTTCTGATGTTATAGTGGGAGATCATTTTGCATCCAGTGATCACCAGATGGTATGGTTCAGTATTAGGATTAGGGCTATAAAATCCATTCAAAAGCGAAGGTCTTAGAATTTAGGCAAACTAACCTTGCCAAGATGGGCCAATACCTCAGGGAGTTGTTAGCGGGATGGGATCAGCTGGGGGATGTAGAAAAACAGTGGGCAAAACTAAAAAGGGATATTTTAAGGGCAACCAACCTTTTTGTTAACATGGTAAATAAAGGTAAAAGGAAAAGGAGACCACTATGGTTTTCGAAAGAAGCTGAAAAAGTGAAGAAAATGAGGGAGGCCTTCATAAAATAGAAGAGATCACAGAGAGAGGAAGACAGGCATCTATATTTGGAAAAAGCTAGCAAAGTAGTCAGATTCAAAAAAGAGGAGGAAATAACCAATACAGTAAAATGGGGGATAAGACATTTTTCAGATATGTTAGTGAGAAGAGGAAGGGCAGAAGTGGTATTGTCAGTCTCAAGGGTGAAGGGGAGGAATATGTAGAACCTGATGAGGATAAAGCGGAATTGCTTAACAAATATTTCTGTTCTGTGTTCACAGATGAAGAACCAGGAGCAAGACCTCAAAAACACCCACAAACAGCAACAGAAGCAAGGAACATCTTGAACAATTTTCAGAAGACTGTGTTCATGAGAAACTAGCTCAACTTAAAGTAGACAAAGTGATGGGACCTAGTGGGATACACCCTAGAATATTGAGGGAACTTGGGGACGTTCTAGCAGCTCCACTGACCGACCTTTTCAATGCCTCGTTGGAGTCGGGAGTGGTACCAAAGGACTGGAGAGAGGCACATGTGGTCCCTTTACACAAAAGCAGAAGTAAGGATGTGGATGAAAACTACAGGTCAGTTAGTTTAACTTCGGTGTTGAGAAAATTATTGGATGCGCTGCTGAAAGTGAAAATAGTGAGGATTCTGGAGTCCAGCAGATTACAGGATCAGAGACAGCATGGATTCACCAGAGGCAGGTCTTGTCAGACAAATGTGACTGATTTCTTTGTTGGGTGACCAGGGAGTTGGACTGAGAGCCCTAGATGTGGTGTATTTAGATTACAGTAAAGCCTTTGACACCATTCCTCACAGGTGACTTATAAACAAACTTATAAACTTGTTATAAATTCATAAACTTATAAACTCATATTTTAGCGATTTAGGTCAACCATCAAACAAGAGACCACAAAAAAACATACGAGTGTTAATCCACAAACATGGAAGGTCAACCAACATGGAGAGACATCTTCAGTTTTAAAGAGGATCACATTGCACAGCTATGTAAAGAGTCAACACCTTTTACCCTAGACAACATGGATGAAGAAAGGCTGTCTTCGGCCGATTGGGAGGAACTATTAAACATTCAAAAAAAGAAAGTTAGACTTGAATTACATAAATTATCACTGATCGAATATATTAGAAGACAGCATATTCCACGTGGGCTCAGAATGTACAAAGAGCACCGAATGTTTACCACCAATCAGGAATTTATTGAAAAATGGAATTGTATATTGAACAAATACTCTTTGGACCTCATGGTGCTCATAGTAGACACAACAACCAGTACGTTAGAATCTACAGCCAATGAAATGGAGATGTTGACCACTATGTTAAAAACAGTAGAAACTCAGGATACCTACAGCAAGAAAATGGAAGAAGTCACCAAACAAGTGAAAACATTACATGAAGAAGTAAAAAAGATCAAAACTAAAAAGTTGAAACGTGATTATATGGACTACACGTCCGGATACGTATACCCATGGATGAACATTAAGAGGAAGACTACTAAGATCAAGAAGCGGGTTGAGTTTGACACAATCTCGGATGAGTCAAGTTCAACGGATTCCACCAAGAAAAGCAGACAGGATTTTTCCGGGGATCGAGACGACAAAATAAAAAAGAAAGACACGGGCCGCTCCAAACAACAAACACAGGCGGAATCACGGAAAACCTAATTACAGATTCCATAGGGGGTGAAGCCATTACAACCTTGGAAAATGAACCCTCTACGGTAGTTAATTTATCCACCATTACGCTCTCCCCACAACATTTACAAATTTTAAACAAAGGTCTTTCATATGTGCCAGAAACATTTTTTGACGGTTTCCAGTTTCGATTAGACTTGGAAAAGCTCATCAGGAAACTGAATTTAAAATTGTTTTTTGCATCCACCGTACCTATAGTTCAACCAGCACAAGAACATGGTATTGCTCAAATTCTTTTACCTTTAAAATCGCAGTGGTCCCCACCGGGACCTTTACATCCAGCGTTGAGTATGTATAGGGATTTGGTTTTGCATGATGTTCGGGAAATGGAAGCATCCCAAAAAATGTCTTCCTGTGTCATCACCAGAGCAGAAAAGTTGGCACTTAAAGAACTACAAGATAGAACCGATGTTGTGGTCCGTAGAGCTGACAAAGGAGGGACAATAGTCCTTATGGACAGAACAAAATATCTCGAAGAGGCAGATCGTCAGCTGAAACAAGAACAGACATATAAGAAGTTACAAGTAGACCCCACGATCGGTCTACAGACTTCGATTAGGACGCTTACTACTGTTGCTTTAGAGAAGAAATTAATAAATAAAAAGGAATTTACATATTTAAATCCCATCCATTCTACTACAGCGAAACTGTATCTTGTACCCAAGATACATAAAGATCTTTTGAATCCCCCGGGTAGACCCATTGTGTCTACCAAAGGTACGCTGTTAGAACCACTTTCGGTATATGTAGATTCATTTTTGAGACCCTTATTGACGAATATTCCATCTTACATAAGGGACACTTCCCATTTTCTGCACATATTATCTGAATATTCTCTATGGTCATCCCATACAGAGATTATTTTGGTGACGTTGGACATAGCCGCCTTATACACAAGCATTCCACAAAAGGAAGCATACATAGTCATTGTGAACTCTTTACAAGCAAGAGGGGATTTGGGTAGTGCACACGTTGAGTTCATAGCACAACTAGCTGAAATCATCATTTTTCAGAGTTTTTTTCGAATTTGAGCAACAATTATTTCAACAAGTTTACAGCATAGCCATGGGTGCTACTTGTGCTCCTTCTGTGGCCAACCTTTTTATGAATATCTTTGAAGATCGCTGGTTAACAATAACTCCGTATGCACAGCAGATAATACTTTGGCGCAGATCTATAGATGACGTTTTCATGCTGTGGCATGGACCGGCTGTCACCTTACATAAGTTTGTCACTTGGCTAAACTCATGTGACTCTAATATACAGTTCACTCATAATTATCATGAGAATCAGATCATCTTTTTGGATGTTTTAATTTCAAAAGGAGTATCGCAATGGCAAACCACAGTATACAAGAAACCAACAGATCGTAATACTTTCCTGCATTACAGCAGTGCACACCCCAAATAGTTACGTGATAGTCTTCCCTTATCACAATTCATTCATTATCGAAGAAACTGTTCAGATCGACAAGATTTCAAACTCAAGGCAAAAGGTTTAATGCGGGATTTCAGACTTCGAGGATACCCTGAACATATCGTTAAAACAGTATATAAGAGGGCCTTGTTTAACAACAGGCAACTACTTCTACGGTCAGGACGTCCTAAGCAGATAGATGACATGAGCATCAACTTGATAACTAAATTCTCCCCTTGTAGCAGATCTGTACAAATTATAATAGTCAAACATATGAATGTGATTAAAATCCTTCCAGGGTTGCAAGACAAAAAATTAGGTGTGTGTGGACTAGACACAAAAATCTCAAAGAGCGATTGAGCCCGACCGTATTAAGAACACCACCATCAATAGCACAAGACCAAAAAGGCCACAGTAAATGTGGAGTATGTAACATCTGCTGCATTACAGAAGAATGCACAAGGTTTTCACATAACGGCAACATCTATTCATTGAGACACATTACTACCTGCGATTCTCAATACGTTATTTATTGCATTAGAAGCCCCTGTGGCCTTATCTATATAGGTAAAACGATCAGACCTTTTAGGATAAGGATGAATGAGCATCGCAGTAGATTAAAATGTAAGGTCATGGAATCCGCGTTAGTGGCACACTGTTTAGATCAATGTCATCAATTTACGGACCTTCGGTGTTTTTGTATAGACATAGTTAATTTTGGTCAAGATGGGAGATCCAGGGATCAAACATTGATCATATGTGAGCAACGTTGGATATATAAACTACAGTCTGTTAGCCCAGGGGGTCTTAATAACATGATTGATTGGTCAGCATGTATGTGAAAGAGATAACATGAGCATCATTATCAATGTCCGATTAGCAATATGAAGACAGTTCAACCACATTTCTATTACATAGCTACTGCAAACACAACACGTCATCTTGCCAGAACAACTCATTTTTTTCTGCCAAATTATTCACGTCATGACGTTGAGAACATGAGTCAAATTCTTTAAATACACACGGTCAGTTGGAGGAACGCATGCGCGGTGTTTTTTTGGGAGCAAGATAGTACGGAGTAACACGCAAGCTATAATTTAAGAATTGAAACGGAATCAACTGACTGGTATGTGTTTTGACATTGGCGGATAGAACTGAATCTGATCCTCAGTAAATTTGATAAATTTGATATGTGTATCATAGGTATACTGATATGGCACATTATTGATTTACCCGTTTGATGTAGTATAACTTCGTTTTATCCTACAGCAGCATGTTATAACATCCCATGCTTTTGCCGATGGGAGTATAGACACCATCCTCCTGAGGAAACCAACGTACTGTGAAACGCAAATCGGTATCAATTGAAGGCGTCGGGGAACATCAACACGATAAGACAGTTTCTCCCAAAGAGAGGCAAACCAATTTACAGACTGTACGCTATACCATTCATTGGACGATAGTAGTGGGATTCCGTGACGGAGCAAGAGGATATTGATTTTTCAAATCATTAAAGATAAGTGAGACTATACCATATATACAAGTTACTGTATACCATATATACAAGTTAATGTAGATAATATCACATCAGTATAGTCACAGTGGCGATCTGAATATAATCCTTCATGAGAACCGGAGTCGTTGATGCATATTTTAGCACACATTCAGGGTAATGCCTGTGATAGTGCTTACTTAAGTCTGAGACTTCTGGTTACTCATTATCAATACAGGTATACATTGTACATCAGTTCTTACCTTAATATCCTAGAGGGATTTTCATATTTTAGCGATTTATAAACAAACTGAGCACCCTAGGGATAGATCCTAAATTTACTGCTTGGGTTAGAAATTGGTTGAGTGGGAGGCGACAAAGGGTACAAGTAAATGGAGTTCACTCTGAGGAGAAGGAGGTTACCAGTGGTGTGTCCCAGGGATCTGTCCTTGGTCTGATTCTTTTTAACATCTTTGTTAGTGATATAGTGGAAGGGCTGTTGGATAAGAACATAAGAACATAAGATATGCCATACTGGGTCAGACCAAGGTCTATCAAGCCCAGTATTCTGTTTCCAACAGTGGCCAAACTAGGTCATATGTACCTAGCAGTTTCCCCAAGAGACACAAGTTCCACAATGCTTGTACTGGGTCAAGCATTGATATCTTCGGTCACTTCTTAATAATGGTTTATGGACCTTTCCTCCAGGAACTTGTCCAAACCTTTTTTAAACCCAGCTACACTAACAGCCTTTACTACATCCTCCGGTAACAAATTCCAGAGTTTGATTACACGTTGAGTGAAAAAATATTTTCTTTTATTAGTCTTAAATAGTTTACCCTGTAGCTTCATTGCATGTCCCCTAGTCTTTCTATATTCTGATAACGTAAACAATCGATCTACGTTTACCCGTTCCATTCCGTTCATTAATTTATAGACTTCTATCATATCTCCCCTCAGCCGTCTCTTTTCCAGTTTAAAGAGCCCTAACCTTTTTAGCCTTTCTTCATAGGAGTATCCTTCCATCCCCTTTACCATTTTGGTGGCTCTTCTCTGAACCTTTTCTAAAATCGCTATATCCTTTTTAAGATACGGCGACCAGAATTGCACACAATATTCAAGGTGCGGTCTCACCATGGAACGATATAGAGGCATTATAATATCTTTTGTTTTATTTTCCATTCCTTTCCTTATCATACCTAGCATTCTATTTGCTCTCTTGGCTGCCGCTGCACACTGGGCCGAGGGTTTTAACATGGTATCCACAATGACGCCTAAATCTTTTTCCTGGGTGGTGGTTCCTAATGTGGAACCTTGCATCGTGTAACCATAGTTTGGGTTGTTCTTCCCTAGGTGCATAACCTTGCACTTGTCCACATTAAATTTCATCTGCCATTTTGATGCCCAGTTTTCCAATTTATCAAGATCCTCTTGCAATTTTTCACAATCCTCTTCGGTTTTAACAACTTTAAATAGTTTTGTGTCATCTGCAAATTTGATAACCTCACTCGTTATTCCACTTTCCAGGTCATTTATGAATATGTCAAAAAGCAGCGGACCCAGCACAGATCCCTGGGGTACACCACTATTCACCTTTCTCCATTGGGAAAATTGGCCATTTAGCCCTACCCTCTGCTTTCTATCTTTTAACCAGTTCCTGATCCACAATAGTACACTGCCTCCTATCCCATGGATAATGTTTGCCTTTTTGCCGATGGTACCAAAATCTGCACTAGACAACCAGGAAAGTGTAGATAACATGAGGAGGGATATAGCTAAGCTTGAAGAATGGTCTAGAATTTGGCAGCTGAGAGTTAATGTTAAAAAATGTAAGGTCATGCATTTGGGCTGCAGCAATCCAAGGGAGCAATATAGTATAGGGGTGAAGTACATTTGTCAACTAAAGAAAAGCATGACCTAAGCGTGATTGTGTCTGATGATCTTAAAATAGCTAAACAGGCAGAAAAGGCGACAGCAAAAGCTAGAAGGATGCTTGGGTGCATAGGGAGAGGAATGGCCAGCAGAAGAAAGGAGGTGATAGTGCCTCTGTATAAGTCTTTGGTGCAACCTCATTTGGAGTATTGTGTGCAATTCTGGAGACCCCACCTTCAAAAGGATATAAACAGGCTGGAGTCCGTAGAGAGGATGGCTACTAAAATGGTTAGTGGTCTTCATTATAAAGCATATGAGGACAGACTTAAGAATCTTAATATATACACTTTAGAGCAGTGGTTCTTAACCTGGGTTCGATCGAACCCTAGAGGTTCGGTGAGTCAGTCTCAGGGGTTCGGTGGAGGTCAAGACACAAGACACGCATCCGACTCATATGATTCATGATGACACGCCCCGCTTGGCCATCATTGGCTGCAGGTGATCACGCTACATTGCTTGGCCAATCTGTGCTGCAGGGAATTTGGTGCACTCAGTAGTCGACTTGTGACTGTCGTGATGGTATGTCGTGTGATTTCTTTCTTAATATTTAATAATCCATACTATGTCGAGCAAAAAAAGAAAGTGGTCGGACGAATATGTACAACATGGATTCGCATATATAACAGAACGTGATGGGAGTCAGCGTCCTATCTACATGATTTGCAATGCCAAGTTAAGCAATTCTAGTCTAGTACCGGCAAAACTAAAGGAACACTTCCTTAACCTGCATGGAGATGGGGAATACAAGAACACAACACTTGCTGAATTCAAGGTGAAGAGAGCCAGATTCGATGAAAAGGCTACTCTGCCTGCTCTCGGCTTTGTACCCATCAACAAACTGATCCTCACAGCATCGTACGAAGTTGCTTACCTGATCGCAAA
Source organism: Ichthyophis bannanicus (assembly GCA_033557465.1). Classification (NCBI taxonomy): domain Eukaryota; kingdom Metazoa; phylum Chordata; class Amphibia; order Gymnophiona; family Ichthyophiidae; genus Ichthyophis; species Ichthyophis bannanicus. Next base: position 112,989,074 of record CM066031.1, on the reverse strand, counting down.
GCAGGGCAAACCACACACCACTGGTGAAACACTCATAAAACCAGCTGTGTTGAAGATGGCGAATCTGATGCTGGGAAAAGCGGCCGAAGTTAAATTATCCCAAATTCCTCTTTCAAATGACACCATCAGCGACAGAATAGAGGACATGAGCAAAGACATCTTGGCTCAAGTAGTTGCAGATCTGATTTCAAGCCTGGCAAAATTCAGCCTCCAATTCGACGAGACCACAGACGTTTCTAATCTAAGTCAGCTTGCTGTATTTGTGCGCTATGCGAAAGACGACATGATAAAGGAAGATTTTTTATTTTGTAAGCCTCTTACAACAAGAACTAAGGCAGCCGATGTGAAGAAACTTGTGGATGACTTCTTCAGAGACAACAATCTTTCGTGGGATATGGTTTCTTCAGTTTGTACGGACAGAGCTCCAGTCATGTTGGGAAGAAAGTCTGGTTTTGGTGCGCTAGTGAAAGCTGATGCACCACACATCATTGTTACGCGTTGTATTCTGCACATACCTTGCCTCCAGAAATGACAGAAGTATTAAAAATTGTAGTGGAATGTGTGAACTATGTGCGAAATAGTGCACTGAGGCACCGCATCTTCAGTGAGCTGTGTAAAGAAATGGGCTCTGAATTCGAGGTACTTCTGTACCATTCTAACGTTCGCTGGTTATCCTGGGGACAGGTGCTGAATCGTGTTTTGCCATGCGTGTGGAATTAGCCCTGTTTTTTGCAAGAGCACCAACATTGTCATGCAGATTCCTTCAAAAATTCTAAGTTCATTCTCATTTTAGCGTACATGGCTGATATATTTGCATCTCTCAATCATCTCAATCGCAGATGCAGGGTGGTGGAGTCAACATCATCGAAGCGGAAGAAAACCTGAAGGCTTTTCAAAAAAGCTACCGTTATGGAAACGACGAACAGAGAACGATAACTTCGCAAACTTTCCCCTGCTGGACGACTTTGTAAGTAAGATCGAAGATGTGTCTGGAATCGGAGACATTTCTGTACCCACGGAACTGAAGCAAGCAATTGCCACGCACTTAGATGAGTTTGCAAAGTCTCTCAACGGATACTTCCCTACAAGAGAGTCATATCCAGCATGGGTGAGACAGCCGTTCACGTTTGGTGTTGAGACAGCAGATGTCAATGATGAATACCTCGACGAAATCATTGAAATTCAGCACAGCCAGGTTCAACAGCAACTCTTCAGAACAACAACGCTCTCAACGTTTTGGTGTCGACAAATGGTAACGTATCCTGTTATTGCTAGGAAAGCCCTGGAAATTTTTATACCATTTGTTACAACATATCTTTGCGAGCAATCCTTTTCGAGGATGCTGGACATAAAAACGAAGAAAAGGAACAGACTTTGCTGTGAAAATGACATGAGAGTGGCACTTGCCAAGGTGAAGCCACGCATTTCTGAACTGGTCTCTCAAAGGCAACAGCAGAAGTCACACTGATTTGCAATAATATTCATTATTATTGTAGCGGTGTAGCATGATGGAAATTAGGTGATGGGTGTGTGTTAAAATGTTAAAAATAATAAATAGCATAAATACAATAAGTTGATTATTGGAATACATAAGGTTAAAAATTAAAACCATTTCAGTGTGGTAGTATTAAAAAAGGTCATGTCTTTGTGAAAGGTTATGTATGTAATTTGTTGTGAGTTCATGCATTGTATTGGTTTTGTTCTTTGAACACAGTGATGTTAATGCACGATTCATTTTGTGAACCAGTAAAACATATACCTATGTCTTGAATTTGAAAAAAAAATCATATTTTATTTTTCAATAAAGAAGGGTTCGGTGAATGTGCATATGAAACTGGTGGGGTTCAGTACCTCCAACAAGGTTAAGAACCACTGCTTTAGAGGAAAGGCGGGATAGAGGTGATATTATTGAGACATTTAAATACCTCCGTGGCATAAATGAACAGGGGGAGAGCCTTTTTCGATTGAAAGCAAGTTCTGCTACGAGGGGACATGGGATGAGGGTGAAAGGTGATAGATTCAGGAGTGATATGCGATAGTATTTTCTTTACTGAAACAGTGGTGGATCCGTGGAATAGTCCTCCCAGTGGAGGTGGTAGAGATGAGGACAGTATGTGAATTCAAAAAAGCATGGGACAAACACAGAGGATCTCTAAGGGAAAAAAGGGGAATGTTGTAGTGGTTGATATGGAAGGACAGACTAGATAGGCCATGTGGTCCTTTTTCTGTCATCATGCTTCTGTTTCTACATGTAATGTCCATACAAGAACAGGTAACCTTGTAGGCGTGCATACTTACATACATGTATATAGCTGCACAATTATATAAAAGGCCTCTTCTTTATGTAAATCAGACCTCTTTGTAGACTCTGTCATAATCTCTATAAATGGCCTTGGAAAGTTACAGCATTATAAACTTTGGTGAATAGCCTCCTACTCGCTGAAGCTCATGTAGGGGTATATTCAAGGCAGAATGTGAGAAGCAGGAGACATTTCTCCCTTGCTTGAGAAAGATCTTCAGCCATGATGATAGTGGCAGACAAGCACATGAAGCTCCAAGGCACAACATATCACAGCTCATAAAGACAGATGCTATCCTAAGTTTTTTTTTATTATCTATTTGCATTTGCACACTGCATTTTCAATCTAAAAAGAGCTGCCCAAAGTGACTTATAACAGATAACACTCATGTAATTCAAAAGTCAACATAATTGGGCTTCCACACTCCTGAGGGTATGGATTTCAGTGGGGGTGTGTAAACAAATGATAAAGGCAGGTAGAGTCAACACTCTCTATTACATACATGTAGTTCAGAACATGCAATAACACGACTGTGACTCACCTCTGTGATTTCTCCACTAATACATCAATTTTATAATGCTCATGCACAAAGCTATCGAGCATCTGATATTCACCATGACTTTGGTGAAAGTGCAAGTCGTGGTCGTGAGGGCAAATGGCAGAACCTTGAACTGAAAATGCCTCATGGGCACGGCCAGAACTTCTCTGTTCCCAGCTTTGTTTGATGATATTTTAACATAATCCCCTTTTCCTCGTTAATCTTTGGAGTCTGCAATCCATTGGGTTACTCTTCTACCAGTGACACCTCTACACGCAGTGATTCCGTTTTTTTTTCCCTTTACAGGTGGTTAGTTTTCTTCTGGCATTGTGTCCTCATTGGTTAAATTTTCTGGGTATAATTGTCACTACACAATACTGAATACAATTGATTTCTGTAAGAATATGCAGGTTATGAATTTGGTCATGTTCCTAATCAGATACTTTACTTTGAGTATCAAGTTTAGCTTAGGTCCCCTTCCGTCTCCAGGACTACAGCCCAAGTATACATCTCCACATATTACAGAAGCTCAGCTCCAAGTCTTTCCATCGTCTGGACTCTGTTTCCTTAGTCTGTCTTACATCATGTCCCTCTCCCCCCCCCCCCCCTCTGTTTACCCCTTACCATTCATTGGTTTCTGTATCCGACCAATTACCTCATCCCATTTCTCTGGCTGTTCTGGCATCTTTCTTCTGGTTCCTGTCTTTCACTTTCTCTCTCATCCCTCAATTGTTCTGAGATGTTATCACTTATATACTTCTCTCATTTGATTTGTCCAGTTCGAGAACTTATATGTAGATCATCAGGTTATTTTGTATTGATTTACTCTTCCTTCCAATTTTTGAACCTTCTGGATTTAAATATAGAACCCGTGTTCTCAAAATAGCAGAACCTTATTGCCTTTTTAAACTTCAAAAGTCCATATAACTGTATTTTGCCCTCTTAATTTTTTCATTAGCCCTCTTTGTTTCTCTGTCCTGATAGAGTAGGCTTCTGAACAAATATCCATGTCCAATAGCTGCACCAGAGGTCAGACACATTGCTGATTAACCAGCATCCCAGGCAATCTATAGGCCTGCCCATTCTAAATTCTGACTCAGTCCATAGTTAGCAGGGATCCACGTCCAGTAATGCAGGATTTTAATTTAATCTTCAAACTACTACTGTTTCTGCAGCAATGGAAGAAGATACTGACTCCCCATCTCTGGGCAAAATGGATTAGAACTACAGGTCATCCCCTATCACAATTGCTCTCTACAACTGAAATCTCTCCAGGGGATCCAGGCCCAGATCTCTGCCTGCTTATCTGACACTGCTGCCTGGATGTCTCACTGCCATCTGAAACTGAATATGGCCAAGTCTGAGCTCCTTATATTTCCCCCCAAACTCACCTCCCCCCTTCCTTCCTTCCTCTGGTTCTGTAGATAACACCACAATCCCTCCCTATTCCCTTAGCTTGTAACCTTGGCGTCATCTTTGACTCTAACTTTCTCTTTCTCGCACACATCCAACAGATAGCTAAAACCTCTCACTTGTTTCCACTATAACATCTGTAAAATTCCTTCCTTCTTTCTATGCACACTACCAAGATCTTCATCTACTCTCTAGTCACCTCCCATCTTGACGATTGTAACCTGCTCCTCGCTGGCCTCCCTCTCAATCAGCTCTCTCCTCTTCAATCTGTTCAAAACTCTGCTGCATGGCTTATCTTCTGCCAGTGTTACTATGCTCATATAACCCATCTTCTCAGTCACTTCACTGGCTACCTATCCGTTTCTGCATCCAGTTCCAACTTTTCCTACTGACCTACAAGTGCATTCATTCTGCGGCTCCTCAATACCTTTCCTCTCTTATCTCATTCTAAACCCTTCCTCAGGAATTCCTGCTCCCCCTAGCAGATCCCTTTTATCTGTGCCCTTCTCTGTCACTGCCAACTACAAACTTTGTTCATTCCACCTTGCTGCTCCATATGCCTGGAACAAACTATATGAGTCAGTGTGTCAGGCTCCTTCTCTAGCCCTATTCAAATCCAGGCTAAAAAAAAACCCACCTCTTTGAGGCTGCTTTTGGATCCTGATGTTTCCTCACTCTCTTGTTCACTACTTATGTGTATCTTACCATACTCTAGTCTCCAGTGTTGTGATGTTTTTGCCCTGTTTAGATTGTAAGCTCTGACGTGACTGTGTCCTTATGTCTCATGTACAGAGCTGCATACGCCCTGTAGTGCTATACTGATTAGTAATAGTGGTAGTAATTTGTCAAGATATGCTCGGAAATTCCTCTTAATCAAACCGGTGACACTCCAATAACATGGGAAAAAGCTAGGTCTCTGTTTGCTACATTTTCTTGGTCTCTGACTGCATGTCCTAGTACTTGAAGATCTTCTCCCACTGAACACAATTCAGAGAATGGTCACCTGGAAATGACACCTCTATAATCAATGCCATTCTGGGGTGGTGTTCTCATTTACCAATATGTCCGGCTTTCATACATCCAGCTTCTTATCCGTTGGAATGGGAGTAATTCAGGTGATCAAACCTTCTTCATTCTCCATAATTCTCTTAGGGGTCATGCTCCCAGTACTTTACTAGTACAATGATGTTATAGTGTTTACAGAGTTTCCAGTGGATGAGCCGTAGGCTACTTCATTGTGCCTGTCTATATAGAAATTTTTTGCCATCAGAATTTGCAGCCAGTTACAAAATCTACTTATGTGTATTTTACTGGTTTTTTTTTCAATGTTTTTTCTGTAAATCATTCCATCTGTAATCCACTCTCCTGGACTGCAAACTATCAATCTCTCATCCTTTGGTTTCATTCCCCTCTCCTTAACTATTCTTGTGTCCGGTCTTGATCCTACAAAGGTTTCTGGAGTAACTCTGTATTTCCCGTGTATTTTCCTTGTTTGCTGATCTAATTCTTTGAAGAGTTTTTTTTCTCTTGCTTTGCAAATTCCTGTTGCTTCCTTCCCTGTGTCTGCTTGTGGATTCACACTCATTCCTTCTGAATGAGTTGGCATGCATGCCCAGGTCTGATGATTGAAACAGATTCATAAGAATATAAGAACATTTACATTCATATTTCAGCACTGTTTGTGTATTTGGATCTGATGATGCTTTAGTAGCCCTCTCTGCATACCTGATTTCTATGAAGCCAGTCCCTCCTTCAGTTCTAGTACAGCATACAGATTCTTGTAAATTACTACATGGGCATGGAGGAGTTTTTCTTATTTATGCATCCAGTTTTTCTAGGTCTTTAATCCCAAAGCAGTATGATAGTTCAGGAATTGACTGCTGATTAATGTTTTGTAACTTATTTATTTGTTTATTTTACTAACATTTTTATACTGCGTTTTCCGACTGATCCAAGCACAGTTTTTACAATAACGTTGTGAATTGTACAATAACAGATACAAATTCTGTTTAAAGAGAACGCTATTAGAACTATATACATAGAGGTTGATACAAATTTAAACTATGTACACAGATACGCTTAGGAATTCTAAGCAGCAGGAATTATTTACATCTCTTGACTGATTGAGGTGTGGTATTTAGAGCGCAGGTGTGGTGGTTCAGGGTGTATCCGCTCTGTTAGTGTGGATGGAGAATAGATGGGTTTTTAAGGGTTTTATGAAATGTTTTGTAGGTCATTTAATTCCCTGAGGTTTGTCTGGTAGGGTGTTTCCCAGAGGTTTTGGGGCTAAG